>VZTO01015143.1:0-25978 GCA_013400615.1 Syrrhaptes paradoxus
ATACTTACACTGGCATTTTTGCAGTTTGATACTGTTGATTGTCTTCCCAGAGTTATCATCTTCAAATTCTACTAGGCTTGAAGATGTTAATGGTCTTTCTTCAAATAAGTAGAATAAGAGGTTGAAAACAGTTGTAGTTACAAGAAGCAGGAATAATGTTATTGTTCATAAATCTTTAACCACAGGAATAACATTCTTTATCTTTACTTGAGAGGCTGTACCTGTTCAGGGGATGATTGTGTGAGTTTCACAGATGCCCCGAAGACAATCATTGGGTTTTCTGTCCTTTTTTTTTAATTGATTCAGCAAATAATTTGTGGAGAATGTGGCTTTCTTGCCTTGACATCTAAATACTGGAGAAGTTTATATGTCTAGCTGTGTTCCTTTGACTCAAGACACTAGATATCCTAGTGCAAGTGTTCTTAATGTTCTTCTCTGTATCATAGTGTGAGTCCTTTAGAACTGTAAAGATTAGAAGTCCCTCTTCTAACTTAAAGCAAATATTTAAGTTGTGGGAGGCATATTTACCATTCTGAGCTAGCACTGGAAAATGTTCATCTACAGGTATGCAGGTGGATGCTTCCTTGTCCACCTGATTCTACCCGTGACAAAACACTTGAACTGTATCTGAGTGCTGGGTAGTTCAGGAAGCTTTTCTTATGCTTCTGCGTAGCTGCGACTTGGATGTGCCTAATTAGTCTTGTATAAGTACTCAACAATTCTGTTGTATATCTTCATGTTCTGTCTACAAATTTCCTTTAGAACAAGTTTTCTTGATAGGGCAGTCTCTTTTCTCTTGCTATAGAGGATCATGCAGCTCCTGAAAATATAGAAAACCATGAGGGGCTGAGGCAATTCATGGGAAGAAGTAGAACAGGGAGAAAAAAAATGCCCAAAAATGTTAGCTTCATACAAGTCTTTCAAAAGCATTGGAAGGATGCCTGTCAGCATAGTACTTCACCATGTTATTCTATTTTTATTTAAATATGCATCGATCTAACTCCATTTATTACATATATAACAAAAGTAGGAGTCACATTTTATTTTGAGCTTTGTGGACATGATTGACTAGAGCTATATGCAATACTCAGGGCTGAGTTCTGCCAGTGCCATGTACACCATCTTCAGTGCTTGTTTTACCAGAACTAGAGCAGGGTTTAATTTCCTTTTTTTGTTTTGTTTTGGTTTGGGTTTTTTTTGTGCCCACATTACACTGATTGCTTATACTTTGCTAATCCATTTACTTTTTATCATCTTCTTTTCTTAAATTTTGAATTTGTGGCAGAGATTCTATTAGTCATTAATTCCATTACTTCTGCTTTTGTGATAAAATATTTTTTCTGCTGAGATACTCCAGTTCTCCTCTGAATATTATTCTACTTGAGTAGAGGATACTGCCTGTTGTAATTTTTACCAAAACTGAGGTTCTGGGAGAAGGAGGGAAAAAATAAGAAAATAAGTGACTCCAGATATTGAGTCCTTTATTTTCCAAGTTGATGTCTATATTTTAGTGAAAAGAGAGTGTTAGAGAAGGTAAATCACCTTCTGCCATCCAGGGAGATCTTCTGATGGTGCATAATCTGATATGGGGTATTTTCTTAAAGTAATAAATATATTTATTGCCATAAGGTGAAAGCAATTTAAGAGTGCAGAGAAAATTCTGCGTTTAGTTTTCTGGATTCTGATTTTCAGTCCTTAGTTGCAAACTGATATGATATTTGAAACTGATCATGTTGTTGATGATGAAAATCATTCAGCATCTGGCAAAGTCAATCCACTTTTATGCACTTAATGTTTCATTTATGGATTCATTTGTTTTATTTAATTAGCTGGGCTCTTGTACTCATTTCACTGAAACACTGCAGTGTAATGTTTATGGAAATGCATGTGACCTTGGAGATATACTTCTAGCCATTCTCTTGTCTTCTGAGAATACAAAATCCATATGGTGCTCTCCAAAACCAAAAGTGTTTGTGATGCCTTGATACCAGATTAGTTTTCGTTACATTTGAATAAAAGGTGAACAGTTTGAGGCAAAATCTAATTATCATATATTACTACTTATATTCTTTGTGCAAATTGAACATTCACTTTTTTAATAAGAATGCAGAGGATCAAAGTACATCTTTGTCAGTTTTGCTTATTGCCATCTATGCTGGTGTCATAAACTGGTACTGGCAGACTGACTGACAATAGCTAGAGAGCTAATTACTTGAAATAGGTTTCATGAAAGCTATTAATAAAATGCTGTTACGATTATAATACTTAAAAACATTGAACAGAGTGCTGTATTGAAGCACTATGTTTCTGTTGAAAACTTTGTTCCTACTCAAGAATGAACACATCTTGACTGAAACTATTTACAAACTTGTAATGAATTTTCCGTTCCAAATAATTCATTAAGAAAGTGGATCGTTTACATTTAATGAAGGAAAATTTTTATCTTTTCAGCTAAAAACATCTCATTTCAAAATGCACTTGAAAAAATTATCAACATTATTCACAAAAATCTACACTAAATAAAGTGTTTGATTTCTAAGTAAGTAGTCAAGTTTAATTTGATACGAACTGGTTGTTTGAACAAGTACATCTGTTTCAAACTGATCTTAAAAAAAATACTTCTCTTTTAAGCCTACTAATCAAACCAATATCACTAGAATAGAATAGTATTTCAAAGGCCAAGGATGTTCTTGGAAGAAATGTTGACATATAAGAATACATTTGATCCATAGTAATAAAATTAATATAAAAATTGGTAGGAACAGAAGGTGGTAGGAGACCATTATGTAGGTCTTTAAGTTGTACATTGACCAGATAACTGTAAGAGCTGAAATCATGTGCCCTTGATTTTTTATATATAGTTGATTGCAAGTCTCTGGAGTGTGTGATGCAACTAGCCAATCACGCAGTCTATGGATCGAAAGAAAAAGTTCCCAGATCATTAGGATCCTTCCTGGTGATGCTGGTACTCTTAAATGTTTGGGAAAAGCAAAAGGACACAGTGAAGTTCAATATGTTTTAAAATTCAAACAAATATTTGTGGAAATATTTTCTGTTCTAGACTCAGCTCTGGCCAAAAGAAAAATATTTTCATTGACATTTGAAAATATGTATTCAAAACAGTTTAGGGCCAGATTTCTAAGTTCTCAGTATGCATTTGTGAGTCACAGAGCTTGAAAAAGGTAAACTCCTATTTTCAGTTTATCAAAAGCATTTCCCATAGTGACACTGATGACCACATTTTTCAGAGGTCGGCATCTGACATGCTAATTTTCCCTTGAAAATCCTCTCTTGACTGTGGGGGCTGGAAAATGCAGGCAGTGGTGCACTCCACACAGGACACACCTGCTGAAGCTTCCAAGTAGAATTCAGTTTGAGGGATTTTTACTTGTATAGCTTTTTAACTAGGCTGTGTTGAAAGATTTCTAGTGTGTGTTGTGTTCACAGATGGTTTAATCAACGGCTACTTTAGTGATAAGTAGATGTGATATCCTGTTTGGGTGTGCTTTAGCATTTGGACAACATATTTCTTGAGAGCAGTACGGCTGGACCTCTCTGTTCTCAAGTAGCTAAGAGAATTTTCAAGCTGAACATATTTTATGTGAATGTCAAATAGTCAGCTGCCAGGTAATAACACTTCTGAAATTCCTCAAGCTTGTAACACATAAATAAGGTTGCACATAAAAACATAATGTTCTTGGTAATATTAGATAAATACTATTTTGCTTGAGATCCTGAAAGCCACAGTAATATCTTTTACATGTAAACTATGTGATTGGATTCATTCTTAACATCTCAATTGCAACCTTGTAATTTAAATGAATGTTTTAATGTGTACTAATTTTAATGAATGACTGGGAGGTTTATTGGAGGGAGGGAGGTAAAGTAGTGTCTCTGAATACTCACTGGCTAATCAATTTGCTATAAATAACCTTTGATAGTCTAAGCCCCTACCCCTAGATGATTTCTCTCATCATTATTCAAGATGTTAACAAACTGCCACCTGCAGAGGTTTGCTTTCATCTGTTGGGAATGGTCCTGAACATAAATCCTCTCCCTATGATTAATACATTTCAGTAGACGTTGTAAGTAGTGTGTAGTATGACAAATTTTGCTCTGTGTACATTTGGTAATGAAAACTCACCTTATTTAAAGTGGTGTAGACTGGCATTTGTGCTCACGCTTAGGTAGTGATCAAGCAAGGAAGACTGAGGGAAAAAAGGGTGGGTGGGCTCTTGCTCAGAGACCTGATTTGTTCTTGCTCCACACAGTCCATACAGCAACTTTCATACAACTCTCACATATTTCAAAGGGAATGCAACAAAAGGTGGGACAATGCAAAAGTGAATCAGAGGTGTGTGGTCTGGGAGACTTCTGCAGTGGAATGTTACTGAGAATGTCTCAATCTCTTTACATCAACTCCGAACTCTTTTCTTCTTCTTTGAAACAGATCAGTACTATAGTTTGTTTTTTCATCAGGAAAATAGATGAATGTTAACACAAACAACTGTGGCATAGAAAGCTGGCTAATATTCAAGGATCACTTCCTCCAGGCTNTGGTATGTCAATGATAAAACAGCCAACTGTGTTTTGGGCTGCATTAAAAAAGGGGCGGCCAGTAGGGAGAGGGAGGTGATGGTGCCCCTCTACTCGGCTCTTGTGAGGCCCCATCTGGAGTACTGTGTCCAGGCCTGGGGCTCCCAGCACAAGAAGGACGTGGAGCTCTTGGAGCGGGTGCAGAGGAGGCCACTAAGATGATCAGAGGGCTGGAGCGCCTCTCCTATGAGGAAAGGTTGAGGGAACTGGGCTTGTTTAGCTTGGAGAAGAGAAGGCTCTGGGGAGACCTCATTGCGGCCTTCCAGTACTTGAAGGGAGCGTATAAACAGGAAGGGGAGCAACTGTTTACGTGGGTGGATAGTGATAGGACAAGGGGGAATGGCTTTAAATTAAGACAGGGGAGGTTTAGGTTAGAGATTAGGAGAAAGTTTTTCACCCAAAGGGTGGTGGCACACTGGACCAGGTTGCCCAGGGAGGTCGTGGATGCCCCATCCCTGGAGGTGTTCAAGGCCAGGCTGGATGTGGCTCTGAGCAGCCTGGTCCAGTAGTAGGCGAAGAGGGAGTTGAAACTAGATGATCACTTTGGTCCTTTTCAACCCAGGCCATTCTATGATTCTATGATAAAAGGTCAGCTTTCTTACTGGCTTTTTTTTGGTCATTACTTTGGAGAACTGAATCAACTTCTTGGTGTCAAACTCACACTTTCAAAATGGAAACTATCATAGAATCACAGAATCATAGAATGGTTTGGGTTGGAAGCGACCTTAAAGATCATCAAGTTCCAACCCCCTGCCATGGGCAAGGACACCTCCCACTAGACCAGGTTGCTCAAAGCCTCATCCAGCCTGGCCTTGAACACCTCCAGGGATGGGGCATCCACAACTTCCCTTGGCAACCTGTTCCAGTGCCTCACCACCCTCACAGTAAAAAGCTGATAGCAGCAACAGGGCTCGTAAAGGCTGTTCTGTGGCTAAGACAGCATCTTAGTATAAATTGAGGGGTTAGTCGTCCAAACCTAAACTTACAAAAGAGGATCTTTTTATTCATACAATTATATCTGTCTGAATGGGAGAGGGAAGACAGGAACCTGTTTTGCAGTCATTTTTGTGACAGCCTTGGGATTGAAAAATGGAAATGCATGGTTCCCTCTGGTCAGTATGAACACTACATTTCCCAAAAAAGGTTTCAAGAGTAAGATTTCCCTGGTGTATCTAGCTAAATACCTTCCTTTTCATCTTGCTTTGCTGTGTACTGGGCTGCACACCAAATTGGATGTATTTCAGTGCCACCAAATGTGTACAGTTTGATAAGCACGTTGTAGCAAATCTTCAGGACAAAAGGCACTATATAAACATCAAGTTATTTACCCGTTTTAAAGCATTTTATCATCCAGAGCCATAAATTCATCACCACTTGCTAACAAAAAATTAGTTTTAAATGCTGTAGGACCCTCCAACACAAATATGTATAGCAATGTCTGCATCCTTGCTGGGGGGAGGAGGCCGAAGGTTGGTATATCTAGAAGGTGAAGCTCCATGAGTTCAAGTGCTTTGTTCGCATCGGATTTAGAATCACATTACTAAAGTCATACCAGGTCTCATTTCAGCAGTTCTGTCACCCTGCCTTCACTTACCAGCAGTATGGACCAAATATGCTTATGTACATATAGTCACCACTCACAGAAATCAGCGGGACCAGTAAGGAAGGGCAGAATAGGAATCCAAGTTTTTTACTGATGAAGTCAGCGTGGGATAGCACATTGTTTCTGTCTATTACTATATTTGCTTCATAGAAGGTTTATGACTTCTTTTTCAACAATTAGTTGTAGTCACCTGAAAATTGAAAAAATGGCAGAAAGCCTCCTTGTTTATTTCTAGGCTGGTGATGTATTACACACCTTGAGTTTTATCTTTGTCAGTGTTCCATCGTGAATTACTTTTTTCTTTTTTTTGTCAGACTATTTCCTTCAGCTTTCTGTTGCCTAAATTTGTCTTACTACTCTCATGTCCTTTTCTTAGAAGAGAGAATCAATAGAAAGTGCTTTTAGCAGTGGCACAGCACAGTGGTTTCCTGCGGTGTAGGTTCTGCGTGGTGTCAACACTGCTGACCTTCTATATATTGGGATTTTGGTTAAGCAGCAGATATCATGTGGTGCTCCTTTAATATGTATCTTTATGGTGCCTGGGCATGTCTGGAGCTGGGCTTTGTGAATACATGTTTGCTTTAGGTTCTGAAAGAACACCGAAGACAGAATCTTATTTACCATTTTTTAGATGTTTCTCAAAGAATATACGTTCACATATAAAGCATTTCTATTGACAATTTAATACTGAGAAAAGAGAACACAAAAATATCAAGTACGAAAAGATGTTCTATTTTCACTGGATTTTTACTGTTACTGACAATGTGGCAGCGCGTTACTGCTTTTTCCTCATTTTAGACCTGTAGATGTGCTTCATATGTTAAAAAGCTTTGGGATAAGGTCTGTTTCCTATTCAAGCCACTATGTGTGAGTTTTAAACTCCTGAGACCTAAGCTCTAGAGAGAATTTAGTATGAATTCAAAACTACCTACGTGTCATAGTCAAGAAATACTTCCTTGCTTGGCAATGACCCTAGTATCCATTCTCACAAAGAACTGCAGTTTGATAGAGAAGAAAGGGAGCTACCACCACATCCTGTGAGATAATTGGGGTTGCTGTTCTGGGTGGAATACCTCAGCTCTGGGCTTTCTTCAGTTCCCATGTGCTTGAATCCATGGTGTACCCAATTGCCCCAGCTCTCCCGTGCAGTTGCGGTCAGGGGAGGAGTGTGGTCCATCCCTGCCTGGAATCATTCACTGTGCAGCTGGGACTGTAGAAAGCAAAGGGTGAGGAAGAGCAGAGCAACAGAGAACCTGGCTTCAGCAGTCTTCAAAGGATCTGGGATGGATGGGATCCTAGACTAGTTCCTGAGGATAGGTGTGCGCTTTGCATAGCACTCGCTTTGGATGAAGCAGCAAACTGCTGTCTCTTCTGCACTTTATTAGTTGCTTCTCTACAGCACAATTAGACAGATTCTGGCTTTCTTAGAGACATTCAAGAGGACTTCAGAGTTAGGAAAAATGCCTGAACTAAGGTAACACTTGATATAATATCTGATTTTAATCTGGTTTGTCTGACTAACTTTGGTTTAGATCATAGCTTTTGTTAGCTGCCTCAGGACACATCTAGGCATGTGTGCAGCAGAAGGAAGGTGAGGGCAGCCTGTCGCAACACCTGCCCTGTTTACATGGGGTCTTTTCCAGGTGCTCTTCAGTGTTGAAATGCAGGAGTCAGGCTGGGTTCTCCTGTTGTAGTGAGAGTCTCATCTTTCCTCTACTTGGTTCATCCTTCACTATGACACTTTTTTTTTTTCCCCTTTTGTGTAATTATAGAAGCTATAAGCTTTAGTCTTCCTTTAGAATTGTAACGTCTGACTGAAATTAGATGTTGGTTTCCAGATGGTTTGAGATTTTCACAAGCCTAAGTTAAGTTGCAAGAGAGAGAAGTTTTTAAAAAATATTGTCTTAGAAACACAAGACAGGATGTAGTGTTACTACACTGGGTATAATTTTTGTCTTGTAAGGAAGATGTAGCTTGTCACAAAGCTGTGAGATAAAGCATCACAAATTCTAGAGCCATCATGCTCAGTCTTTTTCATTCCTGGAGATAGGTAGGATTGATGGCTGCAGAGGCAAACAGAAAAGAAGAACCTGAATGGTAACTGGGGGACCTCAGGGAGGTTCCATGATAAAAGCTACAGGCTATTTCTGGAACAAAATAAAAGCTGGTAATGCAAATAAAAATGATCACCTGAAACCATCTTTTAAATACCTTTGAGGATCACTGTAAAGTCATTTGAGAGGAGTTTGGGTTTTTTGGGGTTTTTTTGGGTTTTTTATTTACTTAATATTATATTTTTGTCTTTTTGCTTCCTGGCTCATTAAGATTGCTTGGCTTCAGAAACTTTTGTAAATGCATTCTGTACAGTCATGTGGGAGTACAAAGAATTGAAGGCATAAGAAAAAGCTACACTAATGAAATGCCTAATATAGATAAACATAGGAAGTGCTGTTTTGCATTTTGCCTGCTTATTTATTGTTCACAGAGACAAGTAAAGGTCATCTATTGCTAATGGCATTATAACCTTGGCCTCCTTGGTATCAAAATGTTAAATATTGTAAAGAAATGTTTCTGTGAGAGGAGGATTTTAATTATAATAAATCTTTATATGTTCATTTTAGCAACAGTCCATTTTCTTTCCATACTGAAGTTCTCAGTAATTTATTCATGACCTTTAAGTGCTTTTAAGAAATGTAGATTGGGAATTATTGCTCTACTCACCATTGGAAGTGCCAAGGCAGGAATGCCCTGAGAAGCTTCAAGGGATTTTATTAATGAGATCCACTTCTCACATTAGAATTAAACAGTTGAAGCTGTTGTTTTTGCTCATCCTGGTGTGTATGTGGAAAAGCACCGTTTAAAATCATATGGAGATTTTTGATCAAAGATGAACAAATTGTCAGACCGTATAAGGATATGCAGTTTATGATGAATAATCAGGTTTGTTTATGTTTATTTTTTAACCTTGTAATTTTGACTTGTCTCTCCCTGAAAGCTGGGATAGTAAAAAAAAACAAAAACAAACCCCAAAAAACAAAAAAAAATCAGCTGAGTTTGAAGGCTGAGTGACAAGAAGAAAAAATTCTCCATATGTATGAATGTATGAGTTAAGGGTATAGCATATCTACCCATGTACGTGTAACGTATGTTCAAAAACACAAATGTAAAATGTATTTCTTCCCAAAATAACTTGATCACAATTAACTAATGCAGTAGACACAGAAGTCAAAAAAAGATTAGAAAGTAGACAACTTGGAACTGTTAACATTTCTACGTAGCTTTCTTTGTCACTAAGCAAAACCTGACAACCTGGCAGGCTGACAAGAGTGGAAAGCTCAGGAACCCTGTCTCTTTTATGTTTTTTAATTCCCATACCATGATCTACTCTGGGTAACTCCATTCTCTAATAGGAGCAGGATTGGAGACAAGAGGAAAAAGGGGCAGGGAGAAAGAGGTTGATGCCAGCTGGCTATGAGAAAGTAGGAGGAGGAAGGCTGAGAAGCAGGTATTCAGTTTATGGCCAAGACTAGAAGAGCATGCGGCCAAGTCTTCAGAAATTTGAATTTGCATTTGGTAAATTCTTCGTCATTTTCATAGGTGTTGTGAGCACATCCACCACGGTTGGCAAACAGTTTGGCATTCCTTAACAACTGCAGCTCTCACCACGTGTAGGAGTTGTAGGGACACAGGGACTGAAACACTGGGATTCGTGTCCCTAAACGTTCTCTGCAAGCTTCCAGACAGTGTGAATCAGGAAACAGCTTTAGTAGAGTATTAATGAATGTACCAGATTGGGGTTATAAGCCTTCTTTGAGTTAATGAATTCAGGTTAGGGAGACTAAGACTGTATCTGTGCCTGCCAGAGAGAGAACAGCAGTGGGACCCTGACCAAAATTTGGAAGTTAGGGTCCTGGAGAAGGATGCTGGAACTCAAAAGGGAGAAGGAGATCAGAAAGGGCTAAGTGAAGCACATGCTATCTCAGACGCTTTATGTTAGTATAAAATATGCATCTTTCTCAGAGAGAATGACAGAAGATGGCAATGTCTTGGCTTTCTTGGTTCCAGCAGGACATTCTGTTGTGGATTTGTACTATCTAACCACTTTGATGACCTGTACCTCACACTGGCTATTTGAGTTATGAATTTAATATTTTGTCTTTGGAGATGAAAGGAATGATTTTAATTATTACCAAATACAAGCTCAGATCTCTAGTGTTTAACACATTCTAGAACTGACAATCCTTTTTAGTATACTTAATTTGATAATTAGTGCTTTTTGACATAGTCTGTTCTGTGCGTTAGATTCTGTATAGATAAATGTAGTTAACCTGCCTTTTTAACTTTATTTACTCTTATTCTCTACCTACTTACTACTCTGCAGGAATGTAAAATAATGAATTTCAGAAAACTCTTATTCAACACAGTTCAAATTTTGTAGGAAAATTTACATCGGTCTCAGGTAGCATTTGCCACTGAAAGAATAATGTACTTTTATGAAGGATTAATTTAGACTTACGATAAACTCAGTTGTAACCTTTTTTAAAGGAATGGCTGTTATTGGCATGTTTTTTTAGAGGTTATGAGAGGCTCATGTCCTATTTCTTTTCTAATGACTAAATTATATGCTCCTTGCAAGCAGTAGAAATATTTTTCCAGTATAGTGTCTTGGGGCCAAAGTGGAGTTTTATTATTTTATCAATGTAAGGTGTGATACAGTGGAACTGAAGCATAATGTTTTGATCTCAGCAGTATAAATTAATAAATGTACTGTAGAAAGACATTTATTGTGATGTGCTTTATTCCATAAATACGTATATGGCTTCTCTCCATTTATGAATGCTTTTCACAACAGGATTACTTGTGCATCTTTGCTATTGACAAGATATATTTCAGTTCTTCTGAGGAAATCCTTAATATTGTAACAAGTTCTTGAACGTCATCAGGCCCATACAATGCATCATACCACTAAATTTTACATCTAGCTACAAAACTTTGTTTGATCTTCCAGATTGTAATACTTGCCAGGCATTCTCAAATTCAAATGTACAACTGAATCATTTTTACACACTCAATTTTTACTGTATTATATGCATGACAGTAAGTATTTACTATTAGATGCCTGGCATTTAGCATTAGAAGACCTGATGTCTAGTTATTTATTTGGTAAACATGTCCTAAATTAGAGCCTTTCTAAAAGCAAATCTCATCAGAAGTTAAAATAAATCATATAAAAATCAGTACTCACCAAATGAATGGAAAGAGAATACAAGGGACTCTTCAGAGTTGAAGGAAGAAACTGGGACAAAAAGTAAGAATGGAAATGAAAAAGGGGAGTAAGACATTTCTAGGAGCAAGAGAAGGAGCAAATAAGGAAAGGAGGAGCACAGAGCTGTCAGGGCAGAGCTAGTTCTGACAAGGGATGGGTTTGAGTGTTTTCGATGATAAATTAGTAAAGGCTGTTACTAAAAGGTATCTGGGATCAGGAGGGAAAAATAGGATGGATAAAGTGGGAAGTATTCAAAATGGGCCAGATAAAATTAAGGTGGCTTAAATGGGTTAGTTTAGATATTAAAAATAACACTTCTGTGGTAAAAGGCCCTCTGCAGGGCACTTGATATGCTTTCTCTGTTAAGTTGGCTGCTTCAAGTCTCTCTATTCCTCAGTACGTTATGTGGTATAGATAGCCTAGGATTCAACCTAGGAGGAGCATGCAAAGGTTGACTAAGTAAAGAAACTTGAAACTGAGTTGATAGGCTCATACAGGTCCAGTTTAGTCAAAAACCAGGACTGAGAAAATGAGCAAAGATTAGAAAGAAATAACGTGGAGAAGAACAGATTGGAAGAAGAAGAGAGAAAAGTACAGGCCTGCAAAGATCAGGCAAGAGTCTGTTCCCCAGACGGTCAGTGCCTTGTGATGGCCTCCAGGGTTCCTGAACACAGCTTCTCTGCTAGCTGTAAATGTTTCTAAAAACCTCCAGCAGATTCTGCACTGTTTCAGTTGGTGGTGATCCAGCAGTCTCCTGTCCACTACTGCTGCTACCTACTCTGCTACCTCAAATAGAAAAACTTTGTGGTGGATCTAAAAGTTCCCTAAATAACTGATGTTGGAACAGCAATGTGTGTAAGACATCAAATAACGGGGTTTGGTTTTTCACTCTGCTTTTAAAATCAAACTAGTAACTGAGAAATAATTTGCAGATATAGCTTAAAAGGACACCAGTGAAGTGATGAAAGCAGAGCTTAACATTGCTTCTGCACCTTCAGCTCCTTCCCCTTGTAACGTAATTGTAAGGTCTTTTCTTGTTTACACTTCAGACAAAGAACAGGGTGGACCTACTCTGGGAATCCATCAGTACTGAGTAAGGAAAGGAAAGCATTTTTGTACTCTGACTTCTGCCTCACTTGTTGCAAAAGTTGGAAAGCATACTCTTTAAGTAGGCAAAGGACTGGTAGAATTAGGTAGAATTAGTTGCCACTTGCTCTGAGAAATTGTATTCTAAGCTTGCCACTGACATCAAGTTCCTATCTTATGCCCGGCAGGTGTTTAAAGCAGTTTTTTCCTAGGTGTGATTGTATGTATGTTCCTCACTATTAAGATTTCCAACTTAAGATCCTGATTTGCAGATGTATGGCATGTCCTCTTTCTGGGAAAATGGGCTTCAGTGTATGAATTGCTGCATGTGATCAGAACCTTGCAAATCAAAGTCTTGAGTGTCTCATCCTGATCCTCAGGAAATAATGGATGCCTTGACCATAATCTCTCGGTCTACAGTTGTAGTAGTCAGTAGTGTAAAGGCTGTTGTGAAAATAAATTAGTGAACTTTTCAGAAAATCATATGAAGTGTGGAAAGAAGCACCAGGAAATTATCTCTGAGAAAATTAATAACTCTGGGAAGAAATTAGGAACTCTTGTCTTTAGAACAGGATGTGAACAGTATGCTGTAGGTAATACATGGAGCAACATGTTGAGCAGCAAAACGAAAACAAAATATTGAATTATTACTTAATTAAGTGGGCACTGTCCAACAGGCGCCCTGAATAAGATGGAGATTATGCATAAAAAACCAGCATGCAGTCAAAGACATAATCATGCTGTATATGAAAAAGGGGCTATGTAAAAGTTGCACAGTCAGCATCTGGAATTGCCTCACACTTGAGTACTCAACCTTGCAAACATTTTAATGTTCTTTGATTAGAATTTTGTTTCATAAAAACTCTTGTGCACATAAATCTGTGTGTATTTCTGCACAGATGTTAATTACACAGATTCTAATTGGGTGATTGCATTCTGTTTCTGTAACAAACTAGTTTCTTCTATTCAAGGTTTAGTTTTAGTAGACCCTAGAGGGCTAATCCGGGCTTGGATTTTACTGTTCAAGGATTATTATAACAGTCTTTTCACCACAAGTGTTAATACTGTTATAAATTATTTGGAGTTAGCGCTCAATTTGTTTTGTACTAAGTTTCTTAATGAAGTAAGTCAATTTTCTTAGTATTTTGACTGTTCTCTTCCTGCAACTGGTGGTAACATTGTGTATACCAGATTTCATGGACATTTTGACTTCTTTATATAAACGATACCTATCTCTTCTCTAATTTATAGGTTATTTTTATCCCTTGCCATGCACCCCCCACCCCCACCAAATTGTACAGGTTAAACAAATGAGCTGTGAGATGTCAAGGTAAACCTGCATTCAGTACTGTCGCCATGTTTGGCTGTGGATTCTGCCAAAAAAAAGTGATTCACATAAGTACAGGATGATTCTAAAAGCCACACTGAAGGCTCACACAGGATTTGAATATAGATTGGCTTGCAGCAGAACAGCAGCTGTCTTCACTTTGAAATAGTATCAAACAAAGGAAACAGAAAGTCATTCTTCTGTGTGAGGATCTCGGGGATGTTAGACTGTCTTTTACTTTATTCTAGAGTGCAGTAGAGATAGGAAGACCTTAATGTGTGCAGGTGATGCAGAGGAAAGTGTGGGCACTTCTGTTACAAAAAGTATTTTAGAACTGGAAAAGAGAAATTGCTGCTCCTGGAGAAGGACTTAGGGAATGGAGCATTCTGTCCTTCTTTTGAAAACATTGCAATTCCATCTTCTGTCAGCTAGTCGTAACTGTCAGTTATTGCACAGCCTGCCAGAAACACATGTAGGCTTTCCATCTAAGTCAGTGAAAAGTTAGCAACCAGTGTTTCCATACATTTTTATTCCCATTGTAAGAGAACAACCAAACAAGAACATCCTATATAAATGTATAATAGCACTACAACGGTTTCATTTTTAAAAACTGCCTAAGTCCTTTGCAGTAACTGCAATCTCCTCTTGACACAGGTTCTGAAGAACCTGGAAAGCTACTCTGCTGCTGTTTTGACCCTGGCTGGCAGCCAAACCCACAACAACCACTCACCCACCCTTCGCCCTGCCCCCTTCCAGGTATGGGGGAAAGAATTAAAGGGGTAAAGGGAAAAAAGATTCATGGGTTGAGATAAGAACAATTCAATAACTAAACTGCAATAATATTGAAAATAATTATAATAATAATACCAATATATACAAATATACAAACGAGTGATACACAGTGATACTACTCATTACCTGAGGGCCGAGGCTCAGCCTGTTCCTGGCCAACAGTCCCGGAGCAGGGAGGGTCCTGAAACTGCAATCCCAGAATGGAGATAAGAGTCTGAGCGTCTGAGAGACTGAGACGACCCTGAGAGAGGGGCGGCCCAGAGGGAGACAACCTGGAGCAAGAAAGAGGACTTCCAGACTAACTGTCATCTATACACTGGGTATGATGTGCATGATATGGAATAGACTACTGGACAGTTTGGGTCACAATCCCAAACCCAGGTAGGCTAGTAATTGGGGCTGTGCTCCTTCCCAGCTTCTCCTGCACCTGCAGACACTGGCAGAGCAGAGAAGCGGAAAAGTCCTTGACTGTCCTGGCAGCAGTATGTTATCAGCCTTCTTCTCAGCACAATTCGAATACATAACCTCACACTGGCTACTGTGAAGAAAATTAACTCTGTCTCAGCTGAAACCAAGACATCTGTCTAGAACTGTAACAAGCTGAAATTTCTGTTTTGCAGAGTATTTTGCAAAGCCTAAATTGTCAAGCTTCAAAGTCAGAAAATTGAAATTAAAAATGCAATAAAAATTTAAAAAACACAACCTTAAAAATTACATTTTGCTCTAACATAGAAATATGCTTCTGAAACAAGAAGCTTATTCTGAAATTAAAAAGAAATGTTCCATTCCCAAAATGGAATTTGATCCAAAAGTATACATTGCTGTAATAAGTTTTAATATTGACAACCTGCCTTTCTGTATAGTTTTTCCCAAATTGAAGATACTTTCTGATGGAAAATTGTTCCATCAAACATTTTCTAATCCGTTCAGGTTGTACTACCTTTTTATCTAAGCTATAAGGCTGAATTTATTTCTTTGATATGGAAATTAATTTCTAACTAGGAATAGGAAGTCCCTTTCTGAGCATTTAATGCTTTCATTAAAAGTTACACGAGTTTAGCATGTTGATGTACTTTAGCACAGTTTTCTCAGTCCTATCAAATTGTATGACAAGATTATAAAATATATGAAGTCCTGTTTTAGTGACAAAATTTCAATTTTCTTGTAAAATGCATGTACTGTAAGGAAGTAGAAATATACAGAAAGGATTTTTTTTTTAAGTTAGATTTCATTCTAATTTGGAATGAAAGCTGAAAAAAAAGGAGAGAGAGAGAATACCTGAGAGGAGAAGCACCATTCCTCATTTCAGATTCACAAGACAGGGAGAATCTGGAAGTGGTGGGCTCCACCAAGCCTTAAGTGTTGAGTTTATTTGCAAGAATGTACTCCAGGGCTTCTGCGTTCCCCAGTTCTCCTCCTTGGCTTATTAGCTAGGCTTTAGGATAAGTGAGAGCTTTTGAGATGGCTCTTAGCATCTTAGCAATACAAAGATCCTGTATTCTTTTCTTCCTTCAAACAAGCTAATTCAGAAAATAGACTAGGCATGTGAAGGGAGACTGAGTAGAAAGACTTCCACATAAGAAGTCAATGTATTATTTTAATGTTGAAATTATTATAGAGAAGAAATGATAGAAAGGTATAAGTAGATACACACGGGGAAGACAGAACACGCTCTCATACTTACCTTTTGTTATTATATGAAAAAAAATGGATAGCTGTCAGAAAATAAAGAACAGAAATGTATTTTTGTAAAATACAAATTTTGTTAGCACAGACTACATGTGAATCTAATTTTCACAGGCAGGTTAGAGTTGAGGCCAAGATCTTAATTTGTTTTTTAAATGAATTAGACATTTGTGTGCTTCTTTTGACTTTGTATTATATCAAATAAAGATTTTGTAAGCAATATGCCTTTCAGGTTTAAGAGTTAAGAAGAAACATCCCCAGTAGGCAGATTATTCCATAACTGTTCATTACTTTCCCTGAAGCATCTTGTCATGCTCTCTGTTTGAGGCAGGCTACTGGAATAAAACAGTGTTACAACTTGTTGATAAAAAGTACACTGTGCAGTGTTCTGAATGCAGTGTTTTTAATGACATGAGACCTGACTACGTTTAAGCACTATTCAGACATTGTGACTTAAGCTTCTAGAAACATACAGGCATTCCTATAAATTCTTATCATGCCTCCTATGAAAGATGACTTTCTGCTGTAGCTCATTCTCTGTATATCAGTGATACAGATAACAGAGAATACAGACAAGAAGCAATACAGAAAACAAGAAAGAGGTTTATCAGCCAAAGGAAATATAATTCAATATACAGTACAATGAGTGGCTTGAGTTTATAGTCCTTTCCATTTACGAATCTTCTCAACTCAAAATTAATTTTGAACTCTAAAAAAGGCTCTTAAATGTTTCATACACAAAAAGGTCATTTTTAAAAGGTTATTGTTTTAGCACTTCTTTTTCTTTAAAATTAGGCTAGGAAAATAAAAAAAATAATTCACCTGAAACATCAAGGCAACCAAAACATTCAAAAACACCATGAAGCATTTAAGATACTTATGATTAATTAACCAATTTATTAATGAGAGACTGAGGAGCAGTCAGAAATATTTGAAGTGTGCTTAATTAACAGTTTTTAAGATACCTTGTTTTTTCAGTGTTGTTTACAATTTCAGACTGTGAAATCAAAGATTTACAAGCTTGTTACACTTTGCACGTTGAATTCTGCAGTTGCTCATGTGGTCTGCTACACTACAGCATAAACTGCTGTTGTCTGGGACCCTTTACAGCAATAATCTCTCCTGTTACATGTATGTACTCTGGAAAATAAGGTGTCTACCTTGTTCAGGCTTCAATACTAGATATAATAAAAAGTCCTGCCTTCCTCAAATCAGGTGAATGACAGTTTTGTTGGTTACTTCAGTGGGATCAAGATCAGAACAGAGGTACTCTAACCTATTAGACTCTTCTGTCTAGTGATAACCAGCTGTAAATGGATATAAAGTCAGAATAAGCCTGTAGTACCAGTTCTTCAGAATATTATCAGCCACCACGTTTAAGGTGTTACCTCCATATTTACTAGCTCTGATAGTTCTTTCTCCTTTAACTTGTCTAGTCACCCATTATATTAATCTAATTTTTTGTCATCCACATACTCCTGAAGAAATATTTCCATGGTTTAACTACACATTGCATCAACACCTCCCTTGGCTTGCTACCTCCTAGGTTTCATTTAAATACCCCCTAGTGTTTGTGTTTAAAATGATGGTGAATGGCATAATGCTTTCTACTAGAGTACAACATAAAGCAAATTAAACATTTCACTCTTGTTTTTCTCTGATAGGGACATACTAATGTGTAGTTCTGAAAGGAAAGATACAAGTTGTCCCCCTGAGTTTTAAGCTGAAATTGTCACTGCAGTAGAGAATTTTGCCCTATTATTGGTGATATGATAGGACCCTGTAAATTCATTTTATTAAAAAGAAAAAGGTCTTAAGCCTCCAAAGTACTTGTTTTAACTATAATGCAGAGCTTTTCTTTAGGGAGTAATGATAAAATGGACAGTACATTTATTGAATTGTGTTGAGCATGGGCAGGAGTTCCACTGCGCCCAGGCCCTCAGTACTTGTTCCTGTGGGTAGCTCCCACTGTTTGCTGTGGGTAGCTCCTCTGTCAACATACTGGTCCTTGCTGATTGCTTACCTGAAGGCCCCTAATTTTCCTTAAGTTTTACAAAGACCAAAGAGACAGATAATGTTCTCTTTAACATTTCACATGTGTGACCAAGAGAATAAATTTAAGCATTGAAACACTTTAGATCAAACTTTTAATGTCAAGGTGGTTGTAGTCGGTTGATACCTTGCACTAGCATAAGCAGATAACCAGCTGTGGGGACCATGGCAGATGACAGTGGAGAAGGGAAAGAACAAGCTTGGTACAAAATCAAACTGCAGTGCAAGTTCTCTAATGTGTGAGAAACAGCTAAAAGTGCCATGCCATTATATTATGGCAGACTGATATGAACTTGTATTGGGTCTGTTTGAGATGGAGTCAGTATCCCCACAGCAGCCTCACAGTGCTGAGTGTCCCACTGGCAGCCAGCAGGGTGTTTGTAACACAGCTTGGGAGGGGGCGGAGCCAGGACAGCTGACCCGGATTGGCTGTTCCGTACCATGTGACATCAGCTCAGCCATAAAAGCCAAGGGCAGGCAGGAGGAGGGGGGCATTTGTTACTGTGTTTGTCTCCAGGAGCAGCTGCTGCACACACTGAAGCTCTGCTTTCCTGGGAAGTGGCTGGACAGTGCTTACTGAAGGGAAGTAGAGAATAACATCTTTGTTTTCCTTCTGTTTCTGTGCATGGCCTTGGCCTTTGCTTTAATTAAACTGCTTTTATCTTGACCCACGAGTTTTTAATCTTATTCTCCCCCTTTATTTTGCTGAACGGGGAGTGATAAAGGGGCCTGGTGGGCACCTGGCATCCAGACAAGGTTAACCCACCACAGAACTGGATACATATATTCACCCACACAGAATTCACAAGATGATGTGGGATTTAGGACTTGAATGTTGTCTCTCAAAATTCAGTGGGAGTCCTTCCAGTGATTTTAATGAAAATTAAATGAGACTGCTCTTCAGCAAGGTGGTTAAGAACAAGCCCAGTTTTCAAGCACACAAGTAATTGTCTTCAGAGGGATCTGGTACATGTGTAAGTACCTTAGTGAATTGAGACTGTATAGAATGATATACAGTCTGTTAGGACTAACTTGGAAGTGAAGACCATAAAATCTAATGGAAACAGCAGTATGAAAGTACCAGACTTTAGTCTCATTAATTTTTTTTCTAAACATGCTATATTTGATTTCTTCATTTCCATTCAGGAAAATCTGCCTTAAAGCTCTCTATTCCAGTACTCAAACACTTTGTGAAAAGGTAAATATGATTTTGACAGAATTTAATATGCTCTTAAAGATCCAAAAGGGTGCATGTTTCAAAACCAAAACCACTTACGAATGCTACGGAAGTCAGTCCTTACTACTGCAAAAGGGTGTATGCTGGGTTATATGTCAGATTGGTTTGAATTGGTAAGAAATGTCAGAAAAGATAGGTTTTGTAAAAAGTTACCATGGGGGGGTGGGATGTTGTTTAGTGCCTGTTTTTATGTTGCACACATTAATTTCTGTTGTAAGTAAACAATGAAGTATGGTATCTGTAATTATTCAAATAGGCACACTTGCAGTTGTAATTCATTCTTTCACATGCAAAACAATTGTTTAAGAATTAAAGGGAAGAAATAAGGTCTTTAAGGCTTTAAATTAAAAATACCAGTTGATATGGTAGAGCAATTTATAATTGTCAAAAAAATTAAAGGTTTTTCTTTTGCTTGTGCTGGTCTTAAGTTGATTTAAAAGTATCAGCCAACTAGTAGCAAATAAATTTAAGACAGTAAGGGTGGTTCTGTTATTCTGTCCTTTTTTAAATTGGAAATACTTATACTAGTGTAGTGGATTGACCTGGCTGGATGCCAGGTGCCTACTAAAGCTGCTCTATCACTCCCCTCCTCAGCTGGACAGGGGAGAGAAAATGAAATGCTCGTGCATTGAGACAAGGACAGGGAGATCACTCACCAATTACTGTCATGGGCAAAATACATTTGACTTGGGAAAAAAATAATTTAATTTATCACCAATCAAAATGAAAGTAGGATAATGAGAAACAAACCAAATCTTAAAAAAACCTTCCTCCACCTCTCCCTTTTTCCCAGGCTCAACTTCACTCCCAATTTCTCTACTTTCTCCCCACCAGCAGTGCAGGGGGATGAGGAATCGGGGTTGTAGTCAGTTCATCACATGTTTCTACTACTCCTTCCTCCTCAGGGGGAAGACTCCTCACACTCTTCCCCTGCTCCAGCCTGAGCTGCTCTCTCCATGCATCCACAGGTCCTTCCAGGAGCCAGTGCAGGCTTCCCATGGGGTCACAGCCTACTTTGGGCATATCCACCTGCTCCGGCATGGGGTCCTCCCCAGGCTGCAGGTGTATCTCTGCTCCCCCGTTACCTCCATGGCTGCAGGGGCACAGCTGCCTCACCACAGACTGCAGGGGAGACTCTGCACTGTTGCTGATGGGCTCGCCCTTGGTCAGTGGTGGGTCCATCTTGAAGCTGGCTGGCATTGGCTCTGTCGGACACAATGGAAGCTTCTAACGGCTTCTCAGAGAAGCCACCCCTGTAGTTCTCCTGCTACAAAAACCTTGCCACGGAAACCCAGTACAGCTATTTGATTTAAAATGTTGGGATAATAAGTTTTTCTTTTACCTTGTTCAACTGTTGTTGACCAGAGCTATTAGATATTTCATCACAGCTGGGAAGCCTTCAGCTGTCAGAAGTCAACAATTCCTATTTCATCTCTCTTTCTGTCTGTCAGGGTGTGCTGGTGTATTAGCTTGAATGCTCTGGTTGTGCTTGTGCCTGATCCTGTAACAGAGCAGCTCTGGAGCTGCTCTAAAATGCATATTATTATAGTGTTTGTTACAGAAATTCAAATGCTAGATGCTTAATATTTTCTAGTTTTACAGCAGTGTAATTTTATGCAGTGACAGCAACATAAAACTTGAAGAATACAGCAGTGATACAAGCACTTATCATAAATAAATTTGTAAGAAATAGATGCTGAGTAAATGGCGGATCATCCATCATTTATTCAGTTTAAGGTAAAAACTTTCATTTACTTTGACTTTCCATAGGTAGTTATTAAGTGTAGGTGTAGTCAATTTCTGAGAGTTATTTTACAAAAAGCCTGGAATTAACAGTTTGTTGTTAGGTCCTGTTTAATAACAGTTGTATATTGTTTACTAACCGTCTGGGCATCTGATTAGGCACTGTAACAATCATTTAGTTTGAGCTTCTTTACTTGTGCTAACTACTAGTTATAAAAGATAATGACTTGGAAGAGAAAATACACCGCTCACATGGGTAGCACAAGCAATTGTTTCAGTTAGCCATACTATTCTTCGTAGTCTGATGCTTTGTATTCGGAAGAGGAATAAGCCCTCAAAGTCTCATACACTACAAAGGACCTGATGTACAGTGTGTGAGGGTTTGCTTGGCTTTGTACACTCTGCATGACCAAATCTTCAAGAGCAAAACAAAGATAAAAGCTTTTTTCTCCTGAGCATTTTGTGTTCATAAAGACTAATAGTCAATTAAGAAAAATTGAAATATTTGATGGCTAAAATCCAATAATATTATCTGTCCCAGGTCAATTTGACATTTAATATGTTGTTTCCTCTTCAGCAATTTTTTGCAAGGGGCAATTTAAGCATTTAAAGAGAGGGACTGAACTATTTCCATTTTGCATAGTTGGGGCTTTCTTTACATAGGTGGTGTTTTGTCATTACAGCAGTGATATTTATTTATGCATATAGGTGCTCCATAAAAAAGACTCATTTTTATAGTAAGGGCTTTTTTACAAATTATAATGACCTCCTGAAGAATTATTATTATTATTATTTTAAATAATTTAAGGATATTGAATTGTTGGATTCTTCTTTCCAGAACTATGAGTTAAAAAGAGGGGAAAACGGTTATACCTTTTTGTATGTGCATACATTTTGGTAGATTAATGCAGAATCATTGAATAGCTTTGTAAATTCAATAAGAACACCTAAGCTGTCAGAAACCTATCTCAGTTGTCAGCAACAATAATGGTGTAGACTCATGAACAATCAATAATTACTGAAAGTTTTGATTTTTAGTTAAGTAGTTTCTCTGAATCATTGGAAATCCTTGTGTGGCTGGTAGTCACGGTAAGTTGGTTTTTCTTAAATGAAACAGTGTGCTGAAAGGAAAAAAATGAATTTTAGTAATTGATGATTTTTTTTAAACAGTTAAATAATTACTTTAAACTATTCCCGAGATTTTTTTTCTTTTAAAGTGTTATGTATAAATACAAGTCACTTTTCAAAGGAGAAGCAGGAAATCACAACCATTGGATTAGAACTAATAGCTGTAGTTGGTGACAATGAAACACTGCTCATTTTTAAGTCCAGGCAAGCATTTTTATCTGGTATTACTGTTCCATGCCATCTTTTATAGCTAGTGATTGTCAGAGAGGAGCCATCTTTTTATTGAGTCCCCTCCCTTCCAACTGGTAAATACATGGTAAAGACAAAACTGAGCCGAGCTATTTATCATGAACTTTAGCCAGCTGAAACAGTGAATGTGCCTGTTTAAGTACCTCCATATAACATGTCACTGTAATTTAAGGCATTCATTATGTTGTGCTAAATAACTGGTTCTATCTGTTAGGTATAGAAAATTACTAGGTTTTAAATCTCTTTTTGTAGCTCACCAAAAAATTGACACATTCAGTCTCCCTTTGGTTGTCTGATAATCCAGAGAAGACCATAACATGTCTTGTCTTTTTTTTTTTTTGCTAGCAGTTTTTTCTTGTTTTCAAAAAGCAATTGCAAGTTATCATGGTGAAAAAGAATTAGAATCGCTAACAGAATCGAAATACCAGCAGACATAAAATGCGTAGACCCTGACCTGTAGTCTTCTGGAAGCAAGGAGTGTATACGAGAAGAAGGGTCACTGCACACGTGTTCCTGTTCTTACAGTGTTCTCTCAGCATCAACTACAGGCCACTGTCCAAACAGAGATAGCAAGATAGGCAGACCTTGGCCTAGATGTATTATAATTGTGTCTAATTGTACCTTATTCAACATGAGCCTGAAGAAAATCTCAGGGAAATTATCAGCAAGGTCACTGGGGAAAAAGAAAATGACACCTTCTCCTCTTAATTCTCTACAGAGGTCATCATAATCTTTGTCAGAAATTTGTTTCACAGGTGAATGCCTCTGAACAGAGACTTTCTGGAAATCCCTCCAATCATCTCCCTTAGCTTTTGTGGATTCTGCAAATAGTCTTCAGCTCCCATCCCCTTGTTAGATTATAATTACTATGTAGAGATTACAAAAATTAAAGTACATCTTTTGCCCTGTGCATACCTGGAAATGTCTCTATTACTGTTTAGAATACCCTGGCCACCTTCTTCCATATAGGCAAGGATGTGAAGTACCCTGTTCTAGTATTCAGATTCCTATTCCTGCCTCTTCTCAGGCTTTCTTACACAGTCAAAATGGTTTTTAACTGGTTAAAATCCTCTTGGCTCCTGAGGTTTGCATTGCAATAAGAGGTTTTGTGTGGAGTCCCCTGGTTTGATAGTTTGGGTCTGGTTTACAAAGGCACCTGTACTTTTTCCCATTACAGACTGAAAAATAAAATGTACTCAGATGCATTTCTGTAAATATAATCATGAAGTAATTCATAGATATAAACCATGAGTTGGAAAGGCTGGCTTCTGTCCTGCAAGTACAGATGTCTTTTCAGATGCATGCCTTTTGTTTGTTATGCCTCAGTGATTGCATTCCTCTTGCAATCCTGTTCTTTATCCTGGGACAGTGAAAAAAAACTCAGTGCTTCTGTCTGTTTTTCTATCCAGTATAAACAAATTATTGTGAGCATCATCTTTTGATTCTATCACTTGTGATTATTAATACTGAGTTATGAGATCAGAGCCTGGGAACAAGACATTTGCAGCCTCCCTGTTTTGCCCATGTGTTACAAAGGGATTTACACATTCCCTTCTAAATCATTTCTGTTGATAAATTGGGACTGACAAATATTTTGTCACTCTTTGGGTTTTGAAGGAGATCCTCATGCACGCTCAGCATTGCTCAATGTCTTTGTGAGATGCAGAATGGCCATGAGACTATTCTGTTTTCCCCCTGTACTAAGGACAATCCTCGCCATGGGACCAATGGAGACAAGGCATTCAGTTCCGTGCTAGAGGGCTCTTGCAAGTCATGATTAGCATGTCTCGATGAAAGGAAAGAGTGTTAACACAGTAATGGTTAAGTCCTCTGCAGTTTTTGTAGGCCTGTTGATAGTGAGTAGTGTAAGCCCTACTTCTCTTCTATCCATGTTTATACAGAGGTTAAGCACAGCTTGATGCCAAGCCCCCAGCCCCCAGAGGGCAGTGATATTTACAGGCAGACTTGGTTTCATTTTGTCTGGGATGCTGAACATTTTTCTCTAATTAGAGAACAGAAGCTTAACTCAAAACAGCAACACTTTTCTTTATATATATTTTATGTTCTGTCAGTATTTCATCAAAGCCTACATTCTCAGTTATGCATCAGAATCCTATTGTACAAGGTAGTGTATAAACATGGCATGAAAATATTGCCCTTGCTCAAAGAGGTTATAAGACAAGAGATGGAAGGTTGCTACAGACAGATGGGGAAGTGGGTTGAAATGATGAGACAGAGCTGCTCAGCTGAAGAGGTAGCATTACCAGCCCACCAGCGACTTAATCACTGTCAGGCAGCAGAAAATTTCAAGGAGGGATTTAAAGGAGGTTAAAGAGGAGTCCCTGTGAATGCTTACAGGGAACTGCTTTTAGACATTAGAGGCAACTGTGAAGACTTTGTATGTTTGAAAATACAGCTAGTATTACCTGTATATTACTATACAGCTAGCTATAATACAGCAATGCAAGTGTCATAATTTGATCTGGGACAAATGAAAAAAATATATAAGATAGTAACAGTATATATAGTGCTTTGGAAATTGAATGAAGTCAAGTCAATTAAAGTTTATGCTTAAAGAGGTGCATAGTGGTGGTATGATCAACACAGTTCCCTGGGAAAGTAATCCTTGCAAAACCAGTAGCTAGCTGAAGGATGCAATTGGCTTTGTTAAAGAAAGACTCCAGTGCCTTGCTGGATAGCTCTTTATTCTTGTGAAAAGGATGTCTGCTAAATCATGTGAAATGTAGGAAAAAATCTGCATATCTTTTTTTTTTCAAATGCAGTTCAAATAAATGTTCTTATTTCTGTTTTCTTTCAAATCAAGCATCAATTATTTTCCTATGTTACTTAAAAACATCAAATTAGTGTTTTTATTTTTTTTCCTCATATTTGTACTCCATTATGACTAAGGCTATAACAGAGACTTTGTTATCATTCATTTATTCCTATGAGATCAGCATGAATACCTTCGTAGAGCTATTTTCCAAATACTTTATAGGAGGAATAGTTTTCTGNTTCTCATCTTGAAATGTTCTTTTCTGATTAGTCCTTATTTAAGTGTTTAAGTTTTTAAGAAAAAAGTGAGTTTCAGTTTAAATTAAATTAATACTTTTCTTTACCAGAAGCTCCTTCACTGTATTTTTTTTTTATTTTAACATTTTTTGGACTATTTTGTTTATTAGGTCTAATTGCAATTTTTTTTTTTTTTCAAAA
>VZTO01015143.1:26158-44691 GCA_013400615.1 Syrrhaptes paradoxus
ATGCAGGTCAAATAAATGTTCTTATTTCTGTTTTCTTTCAAATCAAGCATCAATTATTTTCCTATGTTACTTAAAAACATCAAATTAGTGTTTTTATTTTTTTTCCTCATATTTGTACTCCATTATGACTAAGGATATAACAGAGACTTTGTTATCACTCATTTATTCCTATGAGATCAGCATGAATACCTTCGTAGAGCTATTTTCCAAATACTTTATAGGAGGAATAGTTTTCTGGAATACCACTTTGCATTGAGGCATGACTCTCTGATTGAGGTAAAAAAAAATTTATATTGAATTTAACAAATTGTTTTGACTAAAAGGATTTGACAAAAGTGAAAACATCAAAANTTGGACTAGTTTGTTTATCAGGTCTAATAGCAAGGCTTTTTTATTTCCAAAACTTATCATAACATGGAGTATTGATCTGTCAAACATTACAGTGTGATGGTGGCTAAATTTACATTGCATGCAGAATTGCTATGTATATTGTCTAGATTCCTACTGTATCAAATATCTTTGGATACTACACATTAGGGAAGATGAGTATAATAGTTCTCTAATTTTCATATGCTCCTTTAGCTTAAGCTTTATGTACATACTGGATTTTGGGTTACCTAAGTTGTACAGAACAATGAAAAGCACTTTTATATCAACTATTTATTTTTATCTCTTTGTCTATCTGTCATGAGAACTCTTATGCTATCTCCAACAATAAGAGTGCTTCATAGTCTTTAATCTTTAATTCACCACCATATGGGATTTATATTAGCCAAAACTGTCAGTGGAAATAGTGCAAATTTATTACAGGACCACTTTTGTAAGCATTAAATGTATTGAAGAAAATCGGGCATGGATCCGCAAGTCTGTTTTTTGCAGAACTGAGGGATTTTGTAAATGTTTTGAAAAAATTGAAGCAGTGTAGACCTGAGTACTGTTTCTCATGTGTAGTTCACATGCTATTAACAACTATCAAAAATTTCAGTCATGATATAAGTTTACCTCACAGCTCTGCAACAAGAAAATAGCACTGCTTTTTCTTTATTTTTAAATACACATTAATTCCAGATTATTCTCTTGTGCTGAAAGCTGAGTTGCTGCAAAAGCTCTTCGGAATATCAGCATCACCTTCTTTACTATTTTTTGCTATCCATGAAGGTGAAGGTTTTGCATTTTCTAAGCAGTGCACATGGCATAAGGAATGCCATGTCTGATTCATTAGTTGCAATTCCTTATCATTATTCATTATTTATTTTGATTTCTAATGGATAAAAAGGACCTACCCAGGGCTATTTTAACATGAATGATAAATGGAATCTCATAAAACGATTAAACTGGCAACTACTGCTTCTCTCTTAAGTGGACAATAATTAATGTAAGATTGAGAAAATTCCAACCAATGCTTGCCTCAGTCTTTTTTATGCAATTCTAATTACAAAATCTGGCTAATCTTCCCCAAAGCTAGGAAACTTCTGGAAATTTTTTAGCAAATGATGAAGAAACAAATTAAGGCCTCCTGTAAAATCAGGCATTTATCACAGTCAACAAAACTTATTATTTAATGTGAGCAGTCAATTCAGGCTAGAGTCTGCAGGGGACTAAAAACCTGTCATGGAAAGGTTTGAGTGAAAAGTGCTTTTTGTTCTTGCTCAGGGTATCTTTCAGAATATCTAGAACCTCTTCTACAAGTTGGACATGGCCTTTCATGGTACCAATGTAGTACAGCTACACTTTGAATCATTAAAATTCATCAGCTGTTAGGATGTCAGGACATTGTTGAATACAATAATATTGTATACCAATGAATTCAATGGTTCCTAAAGCAGATACATTGAAAAGTACCATAAATATGCACATATATATACTAGTATTTTTAAACAACTTACATCAGCATTATACTGGCAAGGGAAAGTATGTCCATAGTTCACATACTTTCACTGATTCTATTGCTGTTGAGCATTTGGTATTTAGCTACAGTATTTCAATTTCTCTCTGCCTAGTGATGCTATAAACTTTACTGTCCTTTGTAAAAGGAAATGTAGGTGCCTAGGAAAGCCTTGCAAATATAAGCGTAAGCAAATGTAGTTGGGCTTGCCACCACCAAGAAAACAATTCTAAATGTCTTCTTTTCAAACATAAAAAATTTACTTTACCTGTAGTTATGCTGGTATTCTTTCTCTCTTAGGAGCAAGAAGAATTTCTTGAAAAGGGCTGCCTGGCTGTTCTGTGGCAGGCACATCCTTATGATAAGCTTAAAGGAAATTAGCTGCATACTCTTGGTTGCAGTGACTTATGAGCACAGCAGTTCTCTTTATTGTGACTCTCAGTACATATAAATGTGAAGCAGGATTTATCCTTGGCAGAAAGTCTCTAATGAAGCCAGACCTCAGTATTTTGTGAAAACATAAGACCTGGAGGCCTTCATTTCTGTATGTCGAAGAGAAATTAAATTTAGTGACTGATCACATGTGGGACATTCCGTTAGTAAGATCTGCAGCATAAAGTCAGTGTAGTTGTAGGTAACAGGAGTATGGGCTTTTCTGGTCAGTAAATCTTGTAAGGGACAACATGTCCCCTCGTGCCTCCGAGAGCCTTTCTGTTGCCCAGTGTGGTCTTCAAATGAGAACAGTAAAGACACCCCTCAGCTTGTGGGAACACCATGCATCTTTCTTCTCTGACAGTCACACAACATAAAATGGTATCTTGTTAAGCAGAATTGTCTGTCAATGTATACACATCACCTATATGACAGACCATTGAAAGGATTCTACTCAGCCACCTAGGAAGGCAGTATGTCTTAAGCATGCTAGTGAATATATGTAAGTATAATACTAGTTGTTCTGTCAGCCGTAGAGCTAATGAGAGTGCCTGGTTTCCTACAGATCTGAATCCTTTAATCTCTCAGACCTGTCGTCCATGGCAATAACATCTGTTCCTTCCTGGGTCTGCCTGTGACACCCCTGCAGATAAAGTATTTTGTCGTTAGTCTGCAACTAGATACGTGCAGATTGCCTGGCCCAGCTGCCTTCAGATGGGGTGTGTAGCTGTTACATTCTGCCTACCTTCCTCTCAGGAAATTGTATCTCAGCATATAGCTGTGTCCACAGTTTTCTGTTTACCTCCACTTTTTCTAGTCTACAATTTTAGGAAGCCTAATTCTCTCTGAGCCTTCTTAATCTACCTGAAACTGTCCCACTGTCTCAAAAGTTATTTGGGAATGACAGTGAAAGAGCAGAAGATAGCATAAGCCTTCTGTTCTGAGACATTTTAAAATTATACCAGTTTCTTAAAGGTTTAAGTCTAAATATATATCTGAAATATCTTAAACTTATATGATAAGATGTGGCAATATTTAATAATCAGTAAAATGAGAATAAGTTGTATTCAGTACATTCACAAATATCTGTAGGATCCGCTGTATACTATTTATTCTGCAGTCTTCTCCATATTAATCCTATAAGTAAATTTATGAAGCTCACGTTCCCAACAGGAGTAACACAGTATTTGAATAATGTTTTTAAGCCGTGTCTTGCTTTGATGTTTTTATTACTATTGACCAACATACAGGATTTTGGTTAACATATACAATGCCAGGATTTGCACAGAGTTTATGTAAAAGTGGGAGCAAGGATGGTGACTTGTGTCCTAGAATTAATTGTAGACTAGGCACTCCGGTGTCTGGGTTTTTTTATAGCTTCTTGAAATGTTTTCATACACTGTGTTCCACGATTCCTCTGAGCAAAGGCTGATGTAGATTTTCCTGTATGAAGAGTGTAAACTAGAAAGCAGCTAGATTTCTACTATATGTACCTACAAGTGCAGATTGTAGAGGAGGTAAAGAAAACACTAAAGCAGATGAGAATAATTTTCTTTATTTAATAATAGATGCATTTTTCCCCCTCTGAATTAAGAGTTAAATTATGCATAGGCAACATAGAATCATAGAATCATAGAATGCGTAGGGTTGGAAAGGAACTTAAAGATCATAAAGATCTATTAATTCTCCTCGGAGCCTTCTCTTCTCCAGGCTGAACAACCCCAACTCTTTCAGCCTGTCGTCACAGGGGAGATGCTCCAGCCCTCTCACCAATTTCCTGGCTCTCTTCTGGACTCTTTCCAACAGGTCCANACTTGGCCTTGTTAAATTTCATGAGGTTTGCATTGGCCCACCTCTCCAACCTGTCAAGGTCCCTCTGGATGGCATCCCTTCTCTCCAGCGTGTCCACCACACCACACAGCTTGGTGTCATTGGCAGACTTGCTGAGGGTACACTCCATCCCACTGTCCATGTCTCCAACAAAGATGTTAAACAACACTGGTCCCAGTACTAACCCCTGCAGAACACCACTTGTCACCAATATTCACTTGGACATTGAGCCATTGACCACAACTCTTTGAGTGCAGCCGTCTAGCCAGTTCCTTATCCAGCGAGTGGTCCTTCTGTCAAATCTATGTCCCTCCAACTTAGAGACAAAGATGTCATGTGGGACTGTGTCAAAGGCTTTGCACAAGTCCAGGTACATAACAGATTAGTCCCCTCTGTGCCCTGACACTTCATCACTTAATGGATAGATAGGTGGAACTTCAGAAATAAATTATTACCTTAAAAAAAAAAAATCAGATGTAAGAAGTTGATTACCACTTCAAGACTTGGCCTAATATTAAGTCTGCAGTGTGTGCTGTATATAAATGCCTGGTTTGTGTGGTAAAGAGCAAGATGGATGTCTCCACTGCCATGTGTTTACTAATTAACCAGCACTCAAGATAGGCTCGTGATGAGAGGATAGTCATCTCCAGTATGACTAGGAAGCAGATGATTTTGCTGCTTAGACCAAAAGATGAATACAGAAGCAGGCTGTATGCTGTTGGAACAAAAGGAAAGCAGCTCACAAGAGACAAGTAGGTGCTAAAGACACCTTTTCATTCTGTATCAAGAATTTGGGCACTATAACATTGCTAGAATTACAGGTGTTTTTACTAGCTAGACTTACGGTTTTTTACTAGTAGCCCTAAACTGAAGGGACAATGAAAAGGTGAAGCAGAAAGGAAGAGCTTAAAGAGGCAGTGCCGCCAAGGTCCATTAGTTTTATTCTATAAAATCAATTTTCTGCTATTCTTCCAACATCTTATTGAATGCTTCCAACACTAGCAATAACTTTTGCCTCTGCCTTCTCTTAAAAGGCATTTATTTATATTTAACAGTGAAAATAAGTTAGGAAATTCTTAGAAAATGAGTGTTTTATGATCAGTTGTGATAACTCTGTTTTGTTTTATTTTAATAGAACAGCCTTAGCAGGAAATCAGACAAATGTAATACGGTTCTCCCAGACGGTCTAATTTTCCTTTCTGGAGCTAACAACACGTTTGTGTGTGAACACCTGTTTCTAATAAATATTTGAAGCTGCTGATCTTATGCTTTTCCGAAGTGTCACACTAAGGTAATTTATATTGGAAGTGTATTGTGAAGCAAGCTTTAGATTTTAAAAAATCAGCTATTATAATAACTGCAGTTCTCTATATTATGACTCTCAGTACATATAACTGTGTTTCCTACCGTTTCTGTCTCAACCAGCTGATAAGGCTAAGTAATTGAAAATGAAATAATACAATACATTTCTACTTGCGGGAAATACAAGTAATTATTCTGTTTTGAACATCACAAAGTATTAAAAAGGATAATATTTTAATTCAGTGAGGATGCAGGTTGTATTGATAATACCTAGAATAACTCTTTTTCTCTAAGGAGTATGGATCCCTGAAGCAAAGAAATACCTAAGCTTTTTCTTTTTTTTCCATGAGGGACAAAACAAGTGTTTTTAACCAACAAATAACATTTTTTTATTGACAGTGTAATGCCTGGACCACCCAGTCAGAAACTCACAGTTCCTTCCAGAGCAATTATACCACATGAAGCTCTGCTCATGTCAGGGAGTATCTCCACTGCCAACAGGGATGTACTGCCAGGCAGCCCTTTCCAGCCTAGTGGATTTTATTCAGCAGAATTTGTGCATAGTATTCAATGAACACTTAAAAAGAGTATTTAGTAAATGTGCAATATTTTGAACTTAATAGAGAAAGGATAAATGTCCTTAGGCCCCAGATGCTAGTCATTTTTATTTGTATAGCAGTATGGGGAAAATTTTTGGCAGTAGGAAAATTACTCGCTAGCCCTACCTACAGAATAAAGGAGAGGAATACAGTCTTCCTATGATCTCTCTCTGTTTGCTGTCACAATTAAATATCACAAACTTCTTTAATTTACAGTGGATTGTAATGCTTCTTGTAGTGATATTTACTCCTGAGTTGTTCCTCTGTTTTCCTCTGCTCTGGCTTTGTACAGCTGGTACAAGAGGTTAGTGAAGCTGTTTGTCCCAGCCAAAGGGTCTGTGTATGTGGCCTTCCTGTATCTTGACTTCTAGCCAACGTGGGATCAACATGAGTATCAACCACGCATTTCCAAAGACAGAAAACCTTGGGTTCATCAGCCTTAAAGGAGCCACAGTGTAGTCTATCCAGAGCCCCAGTTTCTACAATTAGGGGACCAAATGAGAGAACCAGTACCAGAGCATACAGCTGGATCTTAGTCTAGATAGAGCCTTGGAGAAATTTGGCTTAGCCCTGTTCTTGTTGTTATTATTATTCATTACCTTTTTAAAATTCTTGTTCTGCTCAAAACAAACATGGTAGAATGGCCATAGCAATTAATGGTAATCAATTATTACAAATCTCCAGCAATATTTACAGTGGAAGCATGATCACTTCATTATTATCTTTGACTAAAGTTTATAATTGTTATGTAATTTCTAGATAACTAAACTATAAAATGGCAAGCACATAAGTTGCAGGTACAGGTTATATGTCGTATAAATATTGTTTAACTCTTGAGAAACAGTCCAGAGAAGAAGGGACAAAAATAATCACATATGAGCCATGTGAGTTGAATGAAGAAAGGTTTCCAAAGACATGCAGTTCAAGCAACTCAGGCAACAAGAAGAGGCAGTCCTATCTTTTTAAAGTCAGATAATTAGCTCACCACTGCAAGTACAGAGAGACAGTAGTTGGTGTTCGGTGCCTGTCTCCTTGCATAACCTTGTAACTGTGGATATGCACCTAATAGGGTGTGAGTTGTACCCCCACTTGCTACTTTACTACTGCTACTTCTGACCTCCTCCACTCTCTCACAGAGAGAAGCCCTACATATGAGGAATAGCATCTGGGCCCTTAGCTCTATTGATTTCAAGAAAGATTGAACTCATCATCTTATGTCCTAATCCCTATTCTGAATGAGTGTGTGCTCCTCTCTCCACATCGTACTTCTGTCACAGCGAGCTCGAAGCGCAGAAGTCACGATGAATACCTCATTGGAGGGGAGCGAGTCCCTCCTTATTTGCAGAGGACTTAGGACAGGCACTATAGGGTTCCAGGTAAGTCCCATGAACAGGAATGTATTCTATTTAGGACTGCTTTAGACAAAGAAATAGCACTGGAGCTGCAGCCAGGAGCCAGTGCAGTGCCAAACACTGCTAGAGTTATGTTTCCTCATGCTCCTTCTGGTCTTCTGGCTCTTGACTGCTCAACGCCTGGCTACACACAGTCCAGCTGGAAAGGGGAGGGTGGAAAACACATTCACCCCGAGTTAGAAAGTGGACTATATTGATGTGGACCTAGATAAATTTGAGGTAGTTAAACAGCAATTTAGATGGACAGATCTGGTTTGTTAAATGAGCATGGAATGATGACTTTGCTCCCACACCTGGAAATGCATCTACCTGAACGGGATTACAGCAGGTAGCTGCTGCCCACACTCTTTCCCTTCTTTGTTAATGATAAGGAACTGTTGAGTCCTGAACAGACGGTCTAATACTGTGATGGATTGCTGAATTAATGTTTACCTGAATACTTAAATTGCTTCTGTAACTTCACTGAAGTTTTATATAATATCCTGTGTTAGAAAGAAAATAAACATATCGGCAGGTTAAGATTAGATCAGTATTATCCATTATTAGTAAAAGGACTAGTTTATAGAAAATAATCAGGAATTTGTAACAGATGTATGATGTGATAAACAGTTTTAGTCATAGGACTCTGAGGGAAAAAGAAAATAATGTTGATATTAAAGAAAGCAGAAAACACAATAGTTAAGAGGATATTTTAATGCAGGGAAACATTTTATGTAATTTTTTTTTTAGTTATTTGTATATATGAAACTGCCTTTGTCTAATGAAACACACCTAGTAAATCCTGTAAATCTCACATAGGCTTTTGTGTATGTTCCTCCATATTAATTAATTCCAGGTAACTGTTGCACAAGTTTTCAGTTCTTATTTCCTTATATGCTTCCCAGGACAGTATACCAGGAAATCAAACATGTGACTCCACTAGTAATATCAGTGAAGTAAAAAAAAAAAAACAAAAAACCAAAACAACCAAACCCCAAAGAACTAGGTTTCTAAACCTTTAGTGGGTGCCAGAAAGAGTCATTGGTAGCTTGAATCTTCCCAGTTTCTGTGACATTGGTAAAGTTGTACCTGATAATATTGGCAGTAGACTTCCATTATTTTGCCAAAAAAGGCCAGCAAATATCAGGCTTTGCCAAGGCCTTAATCTTTGTTATTGTAGTCATTCCAGACCATTGTTTCTAGAAATCTGAAAATCATATCCCCTCAGTGTATGTCAGATGATTACAACTGAAAGGAAAATTTTGGGGAACTGACAGTTCTGTGAGTATAGCTGTGTATTGTAGGTGAAGTTTCACACCTATAGAAAGAGATTGGTTGCAAATCCATTTGTTGTATTGTTATGAGTGATTATCTGGAAATTAAATACATGTGAATAACCTTCCCTTTTAAATTAATTGGGTTTTTTGTGTTTGAAGATTGTACTAAATTCCTTTCCTTTAAGCCTGCATGAGAGCTCCAGAAGATAAGCGAAATGTACAGAACAATCCTGTGTAACACATAGATCAAATTGCTTAGTACTCAGCTGTAACTGGGTAAAGGTGCTTACTGATTATGGTGAAAATGATTATAGAGAAACTATACTGATTAGTGCAAAATAAAGCACAGGCACCTGACAGAAACAAACACCATACTCAGAAATGACTGCATGAGAAAAAGCCACCATCTTTGGTTCTTATTCATAGGTTAGTCAGATGGTTGCAGTAAACATTTTTCATATTTGTCAAACTAAAATGCTGCACAGTTTATTTTTAGAGTATTCATGGTTTATTTGGAATTAAGACCTATAATTTCCAGCAGCTGTCGTTCTCAGTATAAGGATGCTAGTGCTTGTACCCAAGTGGCAGTTCCATTAACAAAAGCTCTGCTAATTTGCATATCAGCATAAATGTACTATAAATTGTCTTTTGCTGTAGTCTAGATAACGTTTTTAAAAGAATGTTGCTATCTTGGGAGGGGGAGAAAATTCTTAAAGAATGGTCTTTTGGGACCTGTAACCATGGTAACTAGAAAGCCGACTTGCTATAATTTGTTGTAATTTTAAAAAATCTAATACTGATTTGTGTTTTACTTCACAAAATATAATGGAATTTCTAATAATGAATCCATACTAAAAAGTGTTGTGCTTCTACCTAATGTTGAAATTCACTGAAACTGTACTGTGGGAAAATAATGTGGTTTATCTGTAATATTCAAATAAGTTTTTGTTTTCAATTGTAAGTCAAAAGATTTTATCATGGTGATACTAACTCTGAGGATAAGTTGCAGTATATAGGTCTTTGACCCTCCTAGAGAGTATCTATGAAATATTGGCATAAGGCACCTTTAATAATGCTCTAATGACAATTCTGGCTGTATGTGCTTGCACATTCTCCTTCCACCATTGACAGTGATGTATCCTTCCATGTTGTTGTTATATTTCCACTTTGGGCAGTTGTTTTGCACCAGTACCTAAAACCTACATTTAGCACAGCTAGAATGGGTGAAACTAAAAGCTAACGCTCAGAGTAGCCCTACCTCCCCAAGTGCTGTTTGAGAAGCTGAATAGGAGTGAGGGATTCCTGCAAATGAAGATTCTTTTGGAAACAAGGAAAGAAAGGAAATGGAAATGTTAGGTCAGCTCTTCCCAGATTGGAAAAAAGAGTTGCTCTCTTTAATTACATTTTAAAATCTGAGAACTTTGAAGTCAAGGATTAACAACCTTCCTATGTTGGGATTTAAATAAAATAGCTAATTAGCCCCTAAGAGAGAAAAAGAGGCCCATGAATGTGAGCTTTTGGCTTTGTTTTATGTTTGCCTTACCTCTGAGGATTATGAAGTTTTTGTTTTGGAAGTAAAGGATCGTTTTGTGGGAAACTGTATCTCAAGGGGATTCCTGCACGAGCTGATTAGAACCTGTGGTGTCTTTGTGCAGAGATTGACCAAATGCAAATTTATAAGAATTAAGGCCCAGATACTGAAAGAAAATTACTTCTGGCAAGTGCTTTGGCTCTCAGTGCTTGCTGAACAAAACATATATTCTCCATATACCCTTCAGCTGTATCAATTGCCTTGTTCAAGTAAAGACATTTTTAGATTTTGCTCATACTTCCAAGCCAAGAATGACTTTTACTATTAATTCTTGAGGAAAGACAAATAACAGTCTCTTCTTATACTATCTCTTTCTCTGACATTCTTTGCAAGATATCTCTTCTACTGCAGTTGTGGAGTACCAGCCCCTTTCGGTATCTGAAGTTCACAGGTGGGTTCAAACAGCATATACACACTCCTTAATCCTAATGTTTAGAAATTTAGTGGAAAAAGATTTGAATACACTAAGTTCAAAAAAGGTTGGACTTCATATTGCCATTTGTCACGTCCACATCAGTAATTGATGGCAGTTTCAGACACCACTATTAACTTAGAATATCACAAATGAAATGGAGAGATTTCAATATCAATCAAAATTTCAATAGAGGAATAGATTAAATAGTTTCTATGTTGAAGCCTTTCCATTTGAAAAATCACCCAAAAGGCAAGCTGTCTTTTTATACAATTTATAAGCTTTGAAGTCTCTTTTCTTATATCAAGAGTGAATATATGATATAAACTCAGGAAGATCTGTTTCTATGAAATACAACTAGATTTTATGAAAGAGTCATAATGGAAGGAAACAACGTGATNAGATTGGAAAAAAGAGTTGCTCTCTTTAATTACATTTTAAAATCTGAGAACTTTGAAGTCAAGGATTAACAACCTTCCTATGTTGGGATTTAAATAAAATAGCTAATTAGCCCCTAAGAGAGAAAAAGAGGCCCATGAAGTTGAACTTTTGGCTTTGTTTTATGTTTGCCTTACCTCTGAGGATTATGAAGTTTTTGTTTTGGAAGTAAAGGATCGTTTTGTGGGAAACTGTATCTCAAGGGGATTCCTGCACGAGCTGATTAGAACCTGTGGTGTCTTTGTGCAGAGATTGACCAAATGCAAATTTATAAGAATTAAGGCCCAGATACTGAAAGAAAATTACTTCTGGCAAGTGCTTTGGCTCTCAGTGCTTGCTGAACAAAACATATATTCTCCATATACCCTTCAGCTGTATCAATTGCCTTGTTCAAGTAAAGACATTTTTAGATTTTGCTCATACTTCCAAGCCAAGAATGACTTTTACTATTAATTCTTGAGGAAAGACAAATAACAGTCTCTTCTTATACTATCTCTTTCTCTGACATTCTTTGCAAGATATCTCTTCTACTGCAGTTGTGGAGTACCAGCCCCTTTCGGTATCTGAAGTTCACAGGTGGGTTCAAACAGCATATACACACTCCTTAATCCTAATGTTTAGAAATTTAGTGGAAAAAGATTTGAATACACTAAGTTCAAAAAAGGTTGGACTTCATATTGCCATTTGTCACGTCCACATCAGTAATTGATGGCAGTTTCAGACACCACTATTAACTTAGAATATCACAAATGAAATGGAGAGATTTCAATATCAATCAAAATTTCAATAGAGGAATAGATTAAATAGTTTCTATGTTGAAGCCTTTCCATTTGAAAAATCACCCAAAAGGCAAGCTGTCTTTTTATACAATTTATAAGCTTTGAAGTCTCTTTTCTTATATCAAGAGTGAATATATGATATAAACTCAGGAAGATCTGTTTCTATGAAATACAACTAGATTTTATGAAAGAGTCATAATGGAAGGAAACAACGTGATGCAATTAGTGCAAATCAATCAGCCTGAAGCTAGAAGACCTAAGAATATCTTCTACCTGTATTTCTGCCCTTCAAAATTTAACAGTTTCTCCAACACAATTTCATTTGGGATCTCCTTACAAACGAACTTTGAAGTGTAGTTCAATCTCGTGTATGACATTTTGTCAATAAATATTTTTGAAAATCGGTATGTCCATGAGAGAAAATGTCAGCAGGATTTCTCCTGCAGGTTCATATCTGCCATTCTGCTAAACTCTAGCTCTTCTTGGAGTTCTTGAAACTCCTGTTTTATTATGCTCTTTTTTAGGTAAAAGGCTTTCTTCGATGGTGATTATAATCTTGAGACAGCTCAAAATATTGAACTGGTTTAAAAATAACACTCCCTTAATAAAGACAGACCTGAGTCAAAGGGTAGTACATAATTATGTAATTAAAAGGTACATGAAAAATTCATATGCACAAGAGATAGGACTTCAGATGTTCAAATTTAACTTTTCAATCTTTGATTTTTGATGAGGGAAAATTAATTTTGCATGAAAGTAGAATCTTACATGGAACTTAACTTAAAAAGGAAAAAAAACAATCCCTATTGTCTTTTTTACAAAAATAAATGGAGTTTCAGATTTGAGTTTTTGTTTTGGTTTATTTTTTTAAACCATCTTTATTTTTTTTCTCTTCTTATTTCATCTTTGGGTGCATGGTTAATCTAAACTGAAATATTTCTAATTTAAAGTCAAGTTGTCCCCTCTTTGTCTATCATGATAAAGCCTCTCTGGCTGATATAACCTTTCTCTAGAAGAAAGCTTTTACATTACTGTGTTTCAGCAGTGGGTCTGGCTTCATATAAACGCATCGCTTGAAACAACAACCAGAAGCTTCATAAACAATTGGAAGTATATTTTTTTCTACAACTAGAGAGGAAAAATAGATTTTAAAGTAATTTATTTTTTCTGCTGCTCTTAGCCAGAGTATGCCTTGGCTTTAACAGTGTTACACCTGAAACAAAATGTGTTTGGATAATCCTCTATACTAGATTTTACCATAGTTAGTTTCATGAATGACAATAAATTTAAAATTCTGTCAATGAATCATGACTTTTTCTCAAACTCTGGGAGATTATATCCTGTTACAAAGAGCTACTTGTGTTTTCTGCTATGTGTTTGGACCAACCCACCGTCCTCCCTCCCTCCTTACTACTTTTCAAGTGCCAATACCCACTCAAAATCTATGGTATGTTATCAGTAAGGCACAGCTGGCACTGCATCTCAGGGAGGTGTATCACAGACATCTCAAATTTTTCACCTACTGGAAGTTTTCTTTAAAAGGTATTAACTTGCATCTCTACTTTATAACTGACTACACAAAAATATTTCTAGAGGTGAACTTTTACTAAGTAAAGCGTAAATGAGCAGCTGATTGTTAGGTCACAGTAGAATATGCACATCACTGGCATTGGCAACTAGTCAAGCTGTCATCAGTGAGTCTGTGCACACTGTGGACTAATCTGTAAAATTGTGGCAATAGTGAAAGCAAACTAGTTCACAACTTTTTTTTTTTTAAATACCTGCTAAATTGCTGTTCATTTAGAACTGTACAAGTACTTCTGGCTCATTCACATCCTTAGTATGTACCACATATGTACTCTTTACCAAAGCAACCATTATCTGACTTGAGGGGAGGGTGTTAGTGGTTAGAAGTATATATTCTTTAAGGAAATTAATATGGTTCTTCCAAGGGAAAAAAAAATGTAGTATTGTAGGCTAGTTTCTAGAGGACTTCTGTATAATAATGACTTAGTGCTGTGTTTTCCTTCTGGTGAAATTCTGCTGCTTCAAGCTCCATTCCTGCCCTGACTCAGTTGAAAAGTTTTCCCTAGTCTTCAGCAGTCTGTTGTCCTAAAATGATGCCATTCAAAAGGGAGCTATCTAGGTTTTATTATTGTTGGTCTAGGAGATCCATGGCATGGACTTGATACCATATACTCTGAGACATTTAATGATGCAGCAACTTAACATCCTCAATTAGAATTCCACTTGTATATAGAGAGATTCCCTGAATTGTCATATTCTCAAATCACATCTCTTATGGTAAATAAATGAAGTGTAAAAATGGCTTACAGCTCTTGCAAGATGCACTGCTGTAGAAAATGTTGCTCATAAAATTACTGAATAGAATGAATGGATTAAGAACATTCATGCTGTTACTTTCAGTGGATTAAATCTCCTTGCTTTTTATTTCAAGTTAATCAGCACTTTGTACTGTAGGACGAAAAACCAACAACCCTGTTCACTAAACCTTCATAGTAGGAATCATTATCATGCCAAAGAACTTTCATTGTCGTGAATAAACTGCTGAACTTTTAGAGATGCCAAATTGCACTTCCTAAGTATGTACTATTTCTGTTCTTTTTAAAGTGAACATAGAGATATATTAAAATGATATATTCAAAAGTTTAGAGTTGAAAAAGTTTCACAAATAATCTAAGCCATGTTATTAATTCTGTCTAAATTGTAGTAAGCACTCTGTATAATACACCTTAATATACTCCCACACATGATATTAATTTTTGCTGGAGGTGGCTGGATGACTTAGTGTGGGTTTTTTTCAAATTGTATGCCTTAATAAAGAAAGATTTTGGTTTTGACTTACTAAATTCACAGAAACCCCATACTACTTTGTGTTTTACCCTGCAAGACTTAAGGAAGTAAGGAATATTTTTCATAAAAATAGAAGATACACAAATGAGAAACCGTAATAGAACCCCCTTGTGTGACATGAACTCTGACATGCTACACAAAGTGCCTCTCTATTATATCTTATACATACTGTAACTTTTCAATTGTTATGTGTATTTACAAACTGTAGGCAGTCTTTTGAAAAATGGGTACTTGTTAGTTCTTCCTAGTAGAAGGAAGTATAACATTGACTGTGCCATTATTAAAAAAGCATAATAAACTGCAATTATTTTCTCAAATAAAAGCTCACATATGTGCCACATCAGTATCAAAACCCAAAGAATCATGTCACAATAATTACATAAACAAGTATCATGTGTCTAATACCAGTTGTATCAAAGTTTGCTAGGTCTTTTCAGGGTATTGCTTATTGTAGCAGGCTAATTTTAAAAAGAGGGGTGAGGGCTTTTAGAAGTTTTAATCTAGGGTACATTTATGGCAACTAAGGTATTCTGAAAATGCTATGGGAGTTGGTGTCATTTCTACTTCACTCATGTGCTGTATCCCCTTTTCACTCCCCTCATCTAGAAGTAATTGCTTCCCTTGCCAGACATGTTGAGTTTAAATCACTGTTTGGGCACCCAAACAGGTGATTCTTCTGTTTTCAGTCTGTACCTTAAGCCACAGCATGGAAGAGAGCAGGAAAAATTTATACCTGTTTCTCCTCACCATGCATAAGTAATTATTTCACATTACCTTAGGTAAAGTTCTGGGGACACTCAACCATCTCAAAACTCATTCAGTTACAACTAGCTGCCCTCCCCAGGTGAGTCTTTCCCCCTTGCTCCCTAAAGTGAAATGTTGCTTGTAAGAATGACCACAGTTACTGTCATAGCTTGGGTAGGGCCAAAAGTAACATTTTTTTTAGTTTCTAACTGTATTATATTTTATTTAGAATATTTCCTTAGCTTGAAAAATAAGTCTGTAAAAAAAGAAGTCTATAAATCTGAAGTATTTTATGTTTAATCTGAAGAAAACCCTATATAGGTCCTTAAATTAAATGCTAGAATTGTAAATGTCTGTCAGTGAAACTAAGGGCTACAGCAGTCTCATAATAATGGTGTAACTCCTAGCTAGGCAGGAAGTGTTAACAAATGGTCCAACTAGAAACCCCATTCACTTCACATATTTGCTGTTTGATACTGTTGGATGTTTGAGATCCCGTTCAGCAGATTTGAGAACAGATCTCTAAATTCTCTATTTCAGATGGGTAATAGTTGGTCATGCAACACAACTACATAGTACTAATCTGGGGCAATGGTGATCATCCTTTAACCCCAGTTTATCCTGAACAAACCTCTGCACAGAATATAAACAGCTGTCAAGAAAGATAAGACGAGAAGACATTCTTCTGGCTGTCAGCTCAGTGTGCTTCCCCTAGGCTACAGGGAATTTATTTATTGGAAACATGTAGCTGAAGGATACTAGTTTTGTCCTGACTAGCCAGACAAGAGGCAGTGGAATTTGACTGAAGACCTGATACTTCCGAAATGTGAAAGCCTTGGTGTACCTTTTCCTCCTAATCATTAAGTGCTCATGTTGTATTAAACACAGTTAAGCTCTTGAGATTTTAGTCTTCGTCTGTGTTTGATGTAGCATTCTGATAAACATTTCCATTTAGGACAGGAAGTCAGGATCGCAAGTGGGAGGACCTCATTATCTGTTTCTTCTGTCTTCTGTCGTCCTAGGCAGTGGTCATGTTTACTTTTTTTTCCCTGTCTACTTTTATTTTGTTCAAATAATTGTTGCTCTAATGTGCTTTCCCCAGTGCATCTCAAAGGTTACAAATGTAACAAATATTGCACGGTGTATTCTTATCTCTGTGATTTTATCTTGTCTTTCTGAGTTTGTCGCATCTATGTACAATTGCTGTTAAAGTCATGACAAATGGGATCCATTTAATTCCCAGATCTGTGGAAGGTCAAAACTGCCCTGGAATTCTTTATCAAGTCAGAAAGTCAGTCCTGTTTTTCCTGATTTTAGCGGCTGTATCTGGGTGCAGGGTAATTGTTGATCCTGATCCTCACCACTTCCCAGAGGCACATGTACTTTTAGACCTGCCAGCATAACAACATAGATTGTTGCTCTCTAACCCATTTCTATCAAAATGAGACAGTGTTAACACTGAGGCTGCCTTGAACCACGCCATGCTGGCCAATTTAAGAACAGCTTACGCGTTTACACGGTGCACTGTTTGTGATGAAGGGCAGCGGGGCCTGTGTCCCTTTCACTCAATTCGTCTCTAGGCAGCGTATAACATCCTATCACAGCCTGAAGCTTCTGTAGCTTTCTGTTTGCATGTGCACTTAAAAGGTGCCCCTGGACTTATGGTAGGGATTACAGCAGGTCAGGCAATGCCTGACTGTGTCACTTCTGCATCAGTTCTTCAGTCACTGGATGGATCTGATGGTTCTTTACCAAAACAGCTAAGCATCTCTGTATTTGACAGCAGGAGCTCTGGAACATCATGCAAAAGCCATTAGGTCCTGGCAGGTCTTGTTTACTTGAAGCTTGAATAGGTCCCTAATAGGACATGTCATTTTGGTGCCATAGTGTTGATGAGGCAGGGGAAGAAGCTGAGCTGTTGCAGATTAGTGAGGGCATCTTATGGTCGTTATGCTTCAAAGCATGTATGCAGCTGCCAACAAACAGAAGAGGTCAACTCTTTTTTTTTTTTTTTTTTTNTTTTTTTTTGCTAAAGGACAAGCTGCCAGAAACAAATAGCCACTAAAAATACAGTGTAAGCTAAGTGTGGGAAAGTTGTTATCACAAGAAGTTTCTCAAAATCTCTATCATTCAAAAATGCTGCAAATACTTAGTGGAATAAGCTAATGCCCAACATTCAAAAAATTTTAGTATTTATAAGATTTTTTTTTTATACTAAACATTAAGAACAGAGCTTGGTTAGTATTTACAATAAATCTTTCCTTTTTAGTGCTGTTTAGCTGAGTGACTATTTAGTAAGTATTGGATGAATACCAGCACAAGTAACCACAAGCAGGTACCATTTAAGCCCCAACTTTATTTATCTGAGAGTGGAAATACTTTCTTCTTGATCTGGGACCTTTCCATACTGATTGTAGCTGCATAGGCAATTTATTTATATTATTTGATCAAAAATACTTCCAAGATTAAAAAAAAAAAAGCCACAGAATATATGGTCCTGAAGAGTTGCTTTGTTTTGAATTGTTCTTATGCATACCACACAACAGAATGAAGTACCTTGCATTTATCCAGAGTCTTTTCTATGCTGTGCTGTTATATTTGCTTATGTGGGCAAAACTGATCAATCCATGTGCTGCTTCCCCACTGCTGAAATCAGCAAATGATCTGTGCAGAACTCCAGCACATGGGCCTGTTCTCTTCCGACAACATGTTATCTTCTGGACCATTTTATAGCTTGTGCTTGTTCAGTTTGTACCTTAGTATCACAGAATCACAGAATGTTAGAGATTGGAAGGGATCTCGAAAGATCATCTAGTCCAATCCCCCTGCCGGAGCAGGAACACCTAGATCAGATCACACAGGAACGCATCCAGGTGGGCTTTGAATGTCTCCAGAGAAGGAGACTCCACAACCTCTCTGGGCAGCCTGTTCCAGTGCTCTGTCACCCTCACTGTAAAGAAGTTTTTTCTCATATTCAAG
>VZTO01015144.1:0-25375 GCA_013400615.1 Syrrhaptes paradoxus
CCTTTAGAGGGTTATAGGTAAATTTTCCACTTTAAATGCAGGCTAAAGGCTTCAAACTTTTTTTTTAATCTGTAGTTTGAAACCTGTTTGTAGCACATGAAAATTTCCTCTTGTAATTGGGTTTGGTATTTGGGACTGGATTAGGGAGGTAGGCAGCTGTTCAGCATCTGGATTTTTCAGTTAAGATAGTAGGTAATTTAAAATTTATATTCATAGAAGCAATTCCATTAAATTTCTGTTCAGATTTGGTTTTTACATTGAGGCGAAGCAAGGCAAGACTTGTTTTAAGGTCTAATACAATGTTTTCATTCTTCCTCAACTCTTCGGGAGTACCTGTTTGTATTTGAGAATCCTGATTATGAAGTAGTCATTTCTGCTTCAGAAGAGACTCTTCTAACCCTGGCATTTATTTAACAGGAAGGTGGTTTGAAATTGACTTTTCAGAAGCAGGGACTGTCTCAGAAAAGGCCATTTGAAAGCGAGGAAGGTGCATTGGGGCAGCAGCAATACCTGGCTCGGCTACGTGAACTCCAGAATGCTTCAGAAACCAGCCTTGCCAACTTCCCAAAATCTCTTCCCAAATCAAGTACGTAAAATGTCAGAGGGCATAAGGGTTAGTATTGAATCTTCTGAGTTCTTCCGTTGATCTCCAGGTACAGGCAGTGGAGAGAGATGTTTGCAGTATTACTTGTTCTAAACTGCAGTCTGGAGGAGTTCTCTCCAGTCTGTTAGGGAAACTGGGCACATAAGTTGAGGCATGAGGTTGGACCACAGGAATGCTCTCTCACAGTGTCCGTTACTGTAATGTTCACTTATTAGACAGATGCCATTATAGATTATAAACATCCCCACAAGAAGGTTTTAATAATTATGAAGTGCATCACTCTACACTGACAGTAATCTGTTTAAATCAGAACTTCATTGTGGCTAGTTTGTAAGGAAAGATGAAGACTTAACATTTATGCCTGTGTCAGCTTGCACTCTTCATATTTTTACCTGCATTTCATGTAAAGAAACAGTGGAGGACAAAAGTCTAGAACCAATTTCTGGCTTGTAGCCAAAGACTTATAGCTTACTTTCATCAAAAATAACAGTAGGTGTACACTGACAAAAGTTAGCCTCAAGTAAGCAGTTAAAATTTGAATTAAAATATTTTAAAATATTAGCATTGGTTGCTTGATTTAGGCTAGTTTCTGTTGAAATAACTGCAATTCATTGAGATTGCATACATACACAGATGAGAACATCCCTTAAAAAAACTCCCTACCCTTTACTTGCATTTTGTACTTTCTTGTTCTTTTGCAATATACCATTAAGGTCATGTTATAAATATTTATTTAGGGATGTCTGCCTCTGTGTGTGTGTGTGATGTCAGCAGCTTTCAACAGCTCTCCTTCATGTACGGGATTTATTTGGAGGGGGTAGGGGGCAGTAACAGGAGAGAGACTGCGGTAGTAGAGTGGCTTTTCTGAGCCTGATATTAATAGTGTTTTAAATAGTCATAAAACAATGGGCAATTTCTGTTAGATATTACACGTAGAAATTATATGCACTTGGATTATTTCAAGTAATTTTATTTCTTTTTTTTATTCAGACATGTTTCTTGTTATAAACAGCTCAAGCATCTGACACTGATTTTATTGCATCATTAATTAGGTACTTCCAGTCATGTAACAGCCAGTGCCAATGGAGTCATAGTTGACAGTCAGCCTGTAGTCAAAAAGAGAAGAGGAAGACGGAAGAATGTGGAGGGAGTTGATGTCCTCTTTATAAATAGAAATAAACAGCCTAATCATGTAAGTAAACTTGATTTTGTATCCAAAAATAAGGTCCAAATTACTGTTAATCCCTTAACTGAGAATAACCAGCTGTCAGCATACAACCAAAACTTATTACTCAAAACTGTTGGGTTTGGTTCTTTTTTCTGAATTTGTTCACTGGAAGTTTGACTAGACAAATGAGAACTGGTGTAGTTTTACTCAGTATTATATGAAACATTGATAACTATTTTTTAAAAGTAAGTTTAATTCTAGTTCTGAGGAACTGTAATTAACAATGTATTATTAAAACCTTGATATTTGACCTAGCAACACTTCTGACATCCTTTCCTGTAACATCTGTTACAGGACCTGGTTGTACAGGGACTTAAAGGGAGCTATCTATGGCATGAGTAGTCTCACTGAGTCCTTGAGTATGTGCATAATGATCTGCAGGACTGTGGCCTTCTTTGTATCATACATGAAGTCATTGTTGTGGCTTGTTTTCTATGGAGAAGTTAGTCAAATGTTTTGAATTTCTCCAGGTTAATCCAGGTATTAACTCCTGTCAAGTTGCAGCAGGAATAAACCCAACACTCACTTACACGCAGTCCCAAGGCATGCTTGATGCAGAGAGTCCAGTTCCTGTTATTAACCTCAAAGATGGAACAAGGCTTGCAGGTGATGATGCCCCCAAAAGAAAAGATTTAGAGAAGTGGCTTAAAGAACATCCTGGATATGTTGAAGATTCAGGAGCTTGTATTCCTGTGAGTATTCCTTTCTGTGCTGCTTTAGCTAAATAGTAAAATATTTCTCATAAAATGTATTTGGACTTGCATTCTGTGTTATGGAATTATTCCTTCTTTATTCTTTTGTTTAGAAAAAGGAAAATATCTGTTTATTTTTACATGATTTGAGCTCCCCAAGCCTTCCTTTTTCCCTCACAAATGTAATTGCCAAGATCTTTGATCTTTGATCTTTGTCTAATTTCACATAGGATTAAAAAAAACCTCTTTATTTATATTGTTATATATTATGTATTAATCTATTACCATGATACTAATGATGGGAGCTGAAAATGTGTAACATCATATTTAGCGATGTGCAAGAGGATTAAAGACTTTACTGTGGGATGTATCTCATACCTACATTACAGTGCCGTGCTAGTGATGTTTGTGTGGGTATGACATTCTCATTATGTTACCCCTGAATTTGAGATTTGTTGATGTTGAACAGAATGTAAGAAAATCATATGTATGATGTCTGGAATAACAGTCTTACTTCTCCATAAAGATGTAATAATACAAAACCGTAGCAACATTCCTGACAGTTAAAGCACTGTTGAAAAGTGAAAAGTTATTAAAGCATCAGAGGAAGGATTTAGTGCTCTTCACTGAGCTGCTTATGTGATTGTGATTTAGTAAATTAATATTGTTGTTAAAATATTTCTGAAATTGAAGATTACTTAAATGAATGCCTGACTCAAGAGAATGCACAGATATCTTACCATTTTAAAACCAGTTATATTGGAAAGATAATTGACTTTAAAATTCCATTGTAACAGAGGATGCAGCTGCATGATGGGAGGCCCAAACAAAAAAGACACCGTTGTCGAAATCCGAATAAACTGGACGTTAATAGTTTGACAGGTGAAGAACGTGTTCAACTCATAAACAGAAGAAACGCAAGAAAGGTATTCATAATACTGTTCATTCCAATATTCCCCCAAATTTTCCCCAAACGCTCTGTGAGAAAACTGGAGATTTTCTCTCTAACAAATTTCCATAATGACAATTTTCGAGTAAATGTTTTGCAACTGTAAAAATATGTAAGATATGGCTAGAAATGTACCCTGTGTTCAGATAGAACTGAACACTCAATAGATAGCAGTATTTGTGCTGTTGGCATGGCCACTGAAATATATGATGTTCTGATCAAAGGAGCAACATTCTCATAAGTTCTAAATTTTGTGTACATCTTCTCATTACTACTTTTGACATGATTAAAATTATATTGGTAGTGTATCCTGCATAGAAACTTGTCTGTTGGAATTGCTTAGATCCCATGTAGTGGATTATTTTGCTTTTTTAATGTATCTCTGCCATTTGACCTTTATGATTCACCAGTATATCTCCATTGTAAATCACATTGCTAGGTTAAACAGTAGTGTAACAGGGGAACAAAAGTAGAAGGGGAATTCTTGTGTAAAATCCCAGTGGTAGAGGACGGGGAGACCAGGTGTTGAATTCAAGTTTTTGGATAGGTGATCAAAGTTTGGGAAAGGCATAATGCATTTGAATAGGCTTTGGGGAAGGCTAAAAGGCAATATTCAAGAAAAGCATGCAGAACATGACTGTTGTTTATTGAAGAAATTTGGACAGATGTATAGGATGGTGGCTCTGAATGTCAACATAGTACCAGAGCAGCAGTCCAGTGGGAGTCCTTGAGGTACTGCATCAATGTACGGAGTGTTTTCTCTTGTGATATTGCTGGCTTTCTTTTTGTTAGAGAGCAGTTGCAAGGAAATCAGGAAATTCCTTTATGCTGCTATATTAAGGTCAGTAGCTTTTTGGATCTGTAGAGAGTGAGGCAGAATTTGAGTCTTTAATCTCTGCAGTGCATTGAGACAGCAGCTCTAAAGAGGAAGCTGTATGGTTGCTAGTCTCTTGAAAAAGAGACCCTTGGCTGCTCTACAGTACGCCATGCCCTGAGGAATCTTTGTCAAAGCTGATGAGCAAGGAGTGAGAGATTTGATCTGTGCTTGCTGTAAAAGCCTGTGTTTTCATGATTTTTTCTCTAACAAATTTCCATGCCATAGTTGAGACTGTTCTTTTTATGAACCTCGGTTTTCTCATTTATAACTTATTCCGAGCTTCTCTGCATCACCAAACTCATTCTGTCTCATTTTCTTTTTTAGTTCAGTTACAATTTAGTAGCAAGGGGTGAAGGGACCAAAAGTTGCCTAGAAAATGTGAGTTTAAGTTGCAGTTTATAGAGAAGTTGAGCAGAAACTGGATTTCTTTTTCCTTTCTTCTTTCTACCATTTCTTCTTTCTTCCTGGATCTGTATAATACTTCTGATTAATTTGAAAGCTTACTTTCCTGTTTATATGATTTTTATTAGGACATGCTGTCTAGAAATCTTACCTTGGCTTTTTTTGCCTGAAAAAAAATTACAAGAAATAATTTCACAAGAGCAGCAGAGCTTCTTAATGGAAGTATTTTTAGAAATTGACTGAGATGATAGGATAGGACTGATTTAGTGGATAAAGGAAAAGTTTAACAGGATTGTAGTTAAAATGGTCTTAGTAATACTTGAACCAGTATTGTTCTTTGTTCATGTGGTTGCTCTTCCATTCACTGTATGTCTAAGGAAATTCTGATATTAACATCAGTAGGAATGTCAAAAATTGAAGTTGCGAAGTATGAGTTTAATAGATGAGTTTGAATTTAGTAGATTCAGAAGAAGAGTATCTCGCATATACCACCAGGAATCAGTTAAAAGCTGTGTCATAGTCTGATGATTTAGAACGATACTTTGTTTGTATTGTTTTATATAAAAGGCAAAAATTAAACAGTCTTGGGTATGAATGTTGCCTTTTTCTTATTAAATGACAAGTATTTCCTGACTCCTGTCTTCTGCTTCACAGGTGGGTGGTGCATTTGCTCCCCCTCTGAAGGATTTGTGCAGGTTCTTGAAAGAAAATCCAGAATATGGAGTGGCTCCTGAATGGGGAGAAGTTGTCAAACAGTCTGTGAGTATTTGCACAATAAGATAACCGTGACATGAAATGCATCTTAAAAATAAACAAGGCAAACAGGACAAAAAAACCATGCCAAAAGGCATGCTTTTCATTTCTATTATTATAGTGAATGCAGAATATGAGTCAATGTTAGCTTTTTTCTGCCAGCTCAGTTCTGTTAAACCTAAACTGGTTTTCTGGCACAGCTGTGAGTAGGAGGAAGGGAGGGACAGTGGCTGGCAACCCCACATTAGAGATTTTGTTGAAGGTGCTATAATACGGTGACTTTTTCATCTTCGTAGATGTAACCTTGAAGGTTTTTAGGAAAGGTGTTAGCTCACAGAATACCTTCTTATTCTTAGTTACAGTTAGGAAGGTAAATATAATTTTCAATATTTATTTTACTTTTTAATTAATTTACTTTCAGGGTGTATCTTTAAGAAATTAATATCCTCAATCAAAATGTAAATCAACTATTAATATAGCTATTTTCTACTGTTTAGTATCTCTATTTCCTAGAGGTTTTGTTCTTAGCTAAAAACTAGTGTTGGTATTCCAGTGGAGGGAATAAGGCAAATATATTAATATATTTTTTAGGAGTAAGTGCCCTACAACTTCAGGGTTGCCCATGTATTCCTTCTTGCATGGATTACCAACAAAGTTGCTGATAAGAGTACTACATTCCCTGGTAGTCCTGTGCAAGCTTACTAATAGCAAGATGCATTCAGTGTGTTTGAGGTTTTGTATTGTTTGAGGTTTGTACTTGGTTAAATTTAAAAGAAGAAAGTTTCTTTAATAGACTTTGTCCACAGCTCCAACAAAACACCAGGTATGCATTTTCATTATGGGAACTACTATGTAGCTGGTCTCTCTCCTTTTAAGTGTCATTGGTTCAAGTATGGTGTAGGGTTCTGAGTTCATTCCCTATTTGTCTTGAATATAAGGATATATCTTGAACTTCATAAAGTTGTGTTGTATAATAAAGAATGGTTTCTGGGTAACCCTGTTACTCTTCTATTCCATGTGTCTAACAGAAATGAAGATGGTTTTGTCAATATGCTTGTGAAGTCTATTTCCTTACCTACTCTAACTTGGCAGAAGTATATTGTATTTATTCTGTACCTTCAACCTCTGGCAAAGAAATGACTGAGTTAATTTTTTTCTAGTTCATTATCAATAGAACTGGTAATCTTTGGGTAGTTCTAAATGCCAGTCTCTCCAGTACCCTTGTGGTATCAAAATATGTAACTAGGAACAAGATTAGAGTGCGGTGAATAAAGGTATAAATAATAGCAGAATTACTTTTAGAATTTAATAGTGAACCACAGGACAGAACAGAGCACGAGTTCTGAATTCCTGTAGTTCTATTAGGCTAGTTCAAATTAGAGAGATTTCCTGGGGGGGAAAAGGCTGTTGTAGTGCGGAGGTGAGTAATAGTTGATCTTATGATTGCCATTTTTAAGAGGAATTTTCAAGACCATGCATTTCCAAGAGAATATTAGTGTCTGTTGCAATTCTTTCTTCATTGTTAGGTAGGAGGGCTTAGAGAGGTGAATTAATACTATGCAAGCCCTAAAAAGAAGTGCTCTGAATTTCATTTTAATTGAACACTAGTCTTTACTGTTTATTCTTAAATTTATGGATGAGGTGAAGTATGAGGATGTTAAACAGACAGTAGGAATAATAAAAAGGGCTCAGAGAATGTTGGTCTGTGTGCAATCGCACATTTCTATTTAACTTCCAATTTAGTAACTAATTTTTTAAATTAAACTGTCAAATTATTGGAGTGTAATATTGCAAAGCAATGCTGTTTTAGATCTTAATTTTAGATTGCTCCTATAATTATCTATATTTGGCTTGATCTGCAAACAAACCTCTAAGGATCAGTTAGCAGAGGATCTGAGAAGATACCTGTGCAGACCTCACTGTGGAAACAGGCCGCAAACTAAAAATTTGAGAAGTGATAGCACAAAGTCACCACCAATTCCAGCGAGCTGCTGTGCTAACGTACCAGAACAATCTGACACTGTACTGTACGCTTGGGTCTTCTGTTTGCTTTTACTTTTCTGCCTCTAAGCTCTCAAAATACTAAAAATACCTCATGTGTCTCTTGCAGGGATTTCTTCCAGAAGGCATGTTTGACCGTATTCTCACTGGACCTGTTGTGCGGGAAGAAGTAAGCCGGAGAGGAAGGCGCCCCAAAAGTGAGATTGCTAAGGCAACAGCAGCTGCAGCAGCTGCCACCGCTGCAAGCGTATCAGTTAACCCTCTGCTAGCTAACGGATTGCTTCCAGGAGTGGATCTGCCTAGTCTTCAGGCCTTACAACAGAACCTGCAAAACCTGCAGTCGCTGCAAGTGACAGCAGGGTTAATGGGAATGCCAGCGGGCTTAACTACTGGAGGAGAAGCGAAGAACATGGCTGCCATGTTCCCCATGCTGCTGTCAGGGATGGCTGGATTACCAAACCTGCTGGGCATGGGAGGACTTCTAACAAAGTCTACAGAATCTATTTCAGGGGAAAAAAAGGGAAGCGATTCAAAGGAGGCAGATATAAAGAAAGAAAGGACAGAAGACCAAAATACGGATACTGGTGGTGAAAACTCTGTTTCAAGTTCTCCTTCAACATCCTCTGCTGCTGCAGCTGCCAACCCTCTCTCTCTTAACCCATTACTTTTGTCCAACATACTTTACCCAGGGATGCTTCTCACTCCAGGCCTTAATCTTCATATCCCAGCTTTGTCTCAGTCTAATATTTTTGATGTACAGAACAGTGAAAGCAATGACACAGGCTCAGCCAAGCCCACAGAAGAAAAGGAGGAAAATTCTAGAGTTAGAGATCAGGAAGACAAAGGGGGAACAGAGCCAAGCTCTCACAATGAAAACAGCACAGATGAGGGTTCAGAGAAAGCAGATGCTTCATCTGGATCTGATAGTACGTCGTCTTCATCTGAGGATTCAGATTCTAGTGATGAAGACTGACCCCAGACTCTGCACTTAAATTATAAACTGATTTTGAATTTATTCTTTAATTATTTCATTGTAAATAACCCAGTGTTGAGTGCATCAATGATTTACTCACCGAACATTTCAGTATTTGTTTAGAAGTGCAAACTGCTTTCAGAGACGTTTTGCATGTAATATTTCTTGAAGTTCATAAGTTTCTGAACTTGTATGTACTATCAAATACACAATGGTGTAAAATTACAACAAAAGGCATTATAATTTTGTTGGGGGGTTAATTTTATGAAAATAATGCTCAAGTAAGAGCTGTATATTTAATATATTTGCAGTGAACACAGAATACTTTATGCATATTATTGATTTAATTTGAATATAGTTTTACAGCCTCCTTGACACTTATAATTTACAGATCAAAACTCAGCAATAATTTGGGCAGCTAATGAATGTCATGAAAGCTGTAGAATCTACATCACCATCCATTGCTTTAATTACATGAAAATGCTCTAGTGTTGTGATGCACTGCTGTTTCCAATTCAGGTACAAGTGTGTTTAAAAGAAGATAAATTTTTCCCAATCAGCCAATTAAACTGGCTACCTGTTACCTCAGCTGAGTTAGTTTAGGAAGTTTACATTGGTTTCTATTACTTGTTTTCAGGTTTTGTTTTGTTTTCTAAAGACATCCTGTATATCATGTTAAAATCTGAGTTGAGATATGACTGTTGGTTTTCTTTGCCCCTTATTACGGCTGTTCTCTTTGACAGCAGTAAGGGGAAATTAAAGCGAAAAATGTCTTATCTCATGCTACTTGGCACCATGTAGATCTATTTAGTTTACACCTTGCAAAGTTTTGGGCTCCCTCTGCAGAATTAAAAGCCCCGAAATGAGGAGTAGTTTCCCCAAGACTCAGAAGAGGCAAACTGTCATAAAGTGCCACTGAAAAGACCTTTCAACACTGCATACTTCATGTAAAAATTGTTTGTTTGCTTTGTTTGTGTAGATTTCTATTTGTGTTTTATGTCATAAAACCTCCTGGAGTTACCAGTTAATAATGGTAAATAAAGTATAGATAGTTCTGAACTCCTTTTGAGTTTAAACTTCTCTGCAGATTTAAATCTGACTAAATATTAAATATTCCCCAAAATCATTGTTGGGATATCACTTCATATATTATGCTGAGTTACCCACTAAAGAAAAAGCACTTTGAATAGTAAGGAAGACAAATTATTCCTAGAAACCACAATAACAGGGCATAAGGCATCTGTTTAAGTCCAAATCCTTAGAACCCTTTACTATATAAAATCTGTCTAATGTTTGATGTGTGATATGATTCCTCCTTCTTCTTAAGCTGCTATTACTCTGACACAGTCGAGGCCCAGATTCACCTTTACAGAAGTTCTGAACTGACTGAGTCTTCAATTGACCTTGGTTACATCGTTTGCGGTCCAAGAATAGGCAAGTGTTAAGAGAAAATAGATACAGGTACTAGTAGAAGTCATTGAAAAAGCTTTACAAAGGGATAAATTTAAAAAATTAAAAAAAACTGTATATTTTGATATAGTTCTGTTGCTTGCTTGTACAGTAAAACAACTGTGTTGTTTTTTTATCAAGAACTTTACCAATGAGATATAAGTTTCTATGTGCAAAATAACTAGCCCCATGATTAGAAGCAGTATTACATGTAATTACACAATTACACAAGTACCATTTGGATTGTGCTGGTTATGTATTTTCCCAAATAGTATTCTGATCTTTGGCCCTTCATGCAGTGTCTTAGCAATAGTGAAAATTAAAAACTGCCAAGAGAAGGGGGTAGCAATTCTTCATCATGAAAAAAAAAGTATTTCATATTTAATATTTTGCCCTTTGTAATATAGCACTTTTATTTAACTAGGATGCATCTATGAAATAGCCAAAGTTTTACAATTAACTTAGTTTGCTGATGGAGTATGTCAACAATACCATCACTTCCCACCCTTACCCCACAAAACAAATCCTAAATCTTGTGGCTAAAACCTAATTTATATCAGATTTATGAAAGAAAGTATTTTCCTAATTATGGTCAAGTGAGTTTGGTTACCATTCTAGTGATTCTTTCTATGTAATAAGGCAATTACAGTTTCAAGTAATGAAGGCTGGTGTAGACTTGAACATAAAATATTTGGTTTATTTTTAATCAGTTTGAACAAGAAGGGGAAAAAATGTCCCACTATCAGCTAAACTATATGCAAATACGGTTGTATAAAGTTAAGGGTTACAAGGAAACCTCAGTAGAATTACACTAATACTGAAGTTAAAATTAAAAGGATATCCAAGGTGATGATAAAGTGTGTGTTGGTAGTTACTAAAAGAACCTTAGCTGTTATTGCCTTGTATTTTTATCCCTTGTTTCAGGCTTCATGATCCAAGTCTTAGTCCAGGATTTTTTTGGACATTTGCAATATTTGCCAGTTGTGTTCTGTGTAGTCTCAATTTGCTTTCTGTAGTTGAACAAGCGTCTTAAAAAGTCATTTGTAATTTATTGAATTACTTTCTATGATGTTCTATAGAGCAAATGGAAGTTTAATTATTTTTTATTAAACATATTCTTTGACTACCCATGATGTCGGCCTCAATATGTGAAAATAATGCTGTGTAAGGATTAAATATGTATCATTCAGCAGCAAAAGTTAAGTTTCACTGTTAAGCTCTAAACTGAAATTATTTTTTTTAATCTTAAAAAAAAAAAAAAATTCAAGCCAAGGAGCCAAGGATGTAACACCACCCACCCACTCCCAAGATCATGCTTTACTGTTCAATAATTTTTCTGGGAATCAATTTCCTGTAATTCTGTTGTTTTACAAACAAAATAAGCTGTTGTTCCAGCTCTTTAGTAGTTATGTTTAGAAAGGAGCATACAGTCTAGGTTCTGGTCCAAAAGTTGACTTGATTTAAAATAATGATGTATTTAATATTCCAAGGTAAGCATGTTGGCAGTGGAGTATCTTTTGAATCTTTCTTTTTAAAACTCTGCAATTTTTTCTACATGTTTACTAAATCTTTTAATTATGTACGCAGCACTTACTGTTGCTATTTTTCATAGATTTTATACAGGGCACGGACATTTCTCCTGAACGTGAGTTGTCTCCTGGTTGTCAGGTGCCTTCTTATTTTAACCTGTCACTGCACTTGAATGATTCAACTGGGGTAATGTTATTTATTCCAGTCTGAATTGTGTTTTCAGATGATGATCATCCTTTCAGAGCTGCTGTTTTCTCAAATCTCTACACAGGTGATAAAAATGCACATATGCATATGAGCTCTGTTCTCATGTTCTCCTGTTTCTTCCTTGGAAGCCCTGCAGAATTCCTCACGGTATTTTTAAAATTTATTTTTATCAGATCTATTAGAAAGTTGTCATGGGTTTAAAATAAAAAGAAGGGAAAAATCATGTCTTGTAATTTTACAACCCAATTTTCCTAGTCTGTAAAAATATAAGTAGATGTATTTTTCAATGAAACTATTTCCGAGGAACATATGACCTAGGCACAGTATTAGGGTTTCTTGCACTCCTTTGAACTTTTTTGAAGCAGTATCTGGATGTGATGATTAGATGAGACTATTAAGATGTCCCATGTAAATTCCTGTCCTATTTGTTATATTTTGTTTCTGAGTAAATTATTTCTGCCATGTTAACTTAGTATTGTATTTTTAATTTACTGTCTCTACAGCAGTACTGATACACCAACAAAGTGAAAGCTTACTAATGCTGCATTTCAGCTGTAGTGAGTGCGCCTGCTGTCCGTGTTTAACATAAAGGGATCTGCAGTGTAGCATTAAATTACCGTGATGTGAAAGTCACTAACATTTAACTGTATAAAGAGTTTCTGATCTAGTTCTTATACACCTATAATTCTCTTCAACATCAGCAAGCTGTATCAGTGTAACATGCATTTACACTGCTGCAGCTAACCAACGCTTCACATTTTACATCTGTACACTGCTAGGACACTGGGGTAATGCTGGTGTGTGCAGATAAGAATAATTATACTAGCGCAGCTATAACAGTTTACAAGACAACTCTCCTGGCTTATCTAAATGGCCCTAATGTTCTACAGGCAGGCAGTGTCCTTTAGAGGAAAAGGAAATAAAGATAATAGGTTGCCATAACTAAACAGTAAGAAAATCTTGATCACTTTATTTTTAACTAATGATTTGTAAAATTATTTTCTTTCTGTTAAAAGATACAGCAAGGACTTCTGATAGTTAGGTGTCTCTGATAAAGGTAAGTTTCAGTTAACATTTTCCTCAGGAAACCTATTCTTTTAGGAGAAAAACCTTTTCTAGCTTTTAGTAATTAAATATACATGAGACAAGTCTTTGAAAATATTGACAATATACAAAGAGGAAGGATGCTGAAAAGCATAACTTCAGTGGTGTCAGTAAATTACATCATTCATTACTGACAAAAGTTCCAGCCTGCTGGAAATTATAATATTTTTATTATTATATTTCAGTTTTTAATCCAGCATTTTAGGAACACTGTTCACTGAGAAAGATATACAAAGAATTAATAAAAATTTTCTACAAAATAGGGTGGGCTGCGGTCTTGAAATGGAGAAGTACATACAGGTAAGTATCTCCATTCAGAACAGTTGTGACCCCAAAACACTTTGATTGACATAATTTAACTTTAGCTTCAGTTTAGAATATCTTATGGTCTAGGTAGGTAACATTCAGATTTCTTTTAAAAAAAAAAAAAGCTACTTAGCATTAATCAAACTGGTATTTCTCTACTTAAAAGGAGCAGGGATTTTTTCAGATAAAACAAATTAAGGCTATGATTTTTTTCTTTCAGGCTCTCTCACACAAGAAAGGAACAAAAGTGCCACTTAAAAGATCCTGCTGTAAAGTTATTTAGGACTTTTCCCTGTTTCATGTCTACTTCAACTGTGAACATGACCCAAGAGTGCAAAATTCTCATTAGCGTTTTGGTAAGGTCTCTTGTGCCTAACCCTTCTACTGTTTCTTCTGTGTATAAGGGAGGCTGGTTTGGGACATTTTTGGGATTGTAATGTCAGATACGGTATCATCAACTCTCTTTTTCACTGGTGCTTACCAAAATGGATAGCATGTCCTCAAGCTGCTTTCTGTTCTCAGAAGAGAACAGCTTTTGATTTGGAAACTACTGTGTCAGCTCCTCTGCTTCACACTGTTTGATCTCTGTTCAGCTTTTCTCAAAGCAGGTGGTAGAAGCTCGGCTTTTTGCTCCTCTAATGCAGAGTTTCCAGCTCCTAGTCCCTAAATAAGGTAAGTGTACAGTGCTTCATTTTTTTAATGCAGGAGCAATTCTGACCTAAGTAAACTGATTTTTTTTTTCTTTTTAGTGTTACTAATGTTTCTCAAAGTCAGGAGATGGAGAAACAGTCTCCTTTTCAAAAGACAACTGAAATCTTCATGTAATCATTGGTCTTCATCAGCTGAGGCTTAAGGTGCAACACCAAATGTAGGAAGATTCCTGATACAGTTAGGCACATTGGTGAAGCAGTGCCAATCAGAAGTAGCAGGAGACTTGGCTGTGTTGGGAAGGTTGCAGGGACAATACTGGAAGAAAGCTTTCTGTGGTGTGCTGTTCTTGTTGCACAAATATTTCAAGAGCTGGTCATCTTGGTTACAAGATGAGACTTTGCCGGGTATGTATCTAGCCTTATTTGGGAGGCCACCTTATTTATTTTGCAAAGAAAAACATTAACCACTAATTAAATTTTTTTTTTTGTCACAGTCAGTCTTCACTGCTTGGGGCCAGCACAGTCAGGACCTGTGCTATGACTGTGTGGTGTTTGTTTGGCCTCAGGATTTGCTACTTGGGTTTTTTTTTTTTTTTATTTTGCAAAGAAACTGCAGTTTATTATCAAAGTTGCTGGGATAGAATGAATCTGTGGCCTTTTGTCTCATTGTTGTGCAACTCTGTTTTGAGAAGGTTCACCAGTAGCTCTGTGAGCTGCGAACAGGGCTGGTGACCTGGAGTGCCACCTGGCTGAAGAGCTCAGCTTCCCTGTGTGACATTAGCAGGGGAAGGCACCAAACAAAGAAATACATATGACTGAAGCCTTTTGCTCCAAGTATCATTAGTAGTTCATACAGAAGTCCCTTTCATAGCATGTTCATGAGCTAAGTTTCTGAAACCTTAAAACAGTAAAAATGTATTTTATTGTAGGGTAGCCTAGCAGCTGTCAGGGACCCAGACTGCGGATCATGGGGTATCCCCATTAGCGTTCTGCACTGGTGCTAACACTGGTAACTGTAACTCATTATTACAATATTGGTAGATGTAATTTGGAATCCAGTAGTGGAAATTATTCAAGTAATTAACATGCCAAATGAGGATATCTCTTTATTTCACTGTTCAGGTTGAACAAACTATTGTTTTGAATAAAATTCTTCCTTCTTTGTAAGGGGGGGAAAAAAGGGGTGACAGGTGAAGTGGAGGAACAAGTGAATTTAAGTCCTCAGGGATGAAAAAAGATTTCAGTGCTTCTGTTATGTCTAAAATGTTGGTCAGTAGTTACCTTAAATCTTCAGCACAAGAGCAGCCACGTTAAACGATCTATTTACAAAGTCTGGATGCATAAAACCATCGGCACGTTCTTCTTTCCCCTGCAGCTTTCCTTGGTGTTAGCTAAAGTGTTAATAGTAGAAAAGGCAACTGCCCTAGTCTATAGATTTCTTTCTTTTCATAAAGTACAGTCTGCATTTGCTTATCTCTGACTGCACCGGGGCCTAGCACCGACCTCCCTTCCTTGCTTCTGGGTGGGGCCTTTATGAACGCAGCAGCCGTGACTCCCTAATGCCCAACGCTCCTCCAGGCCCGGTCTCTCCCTCCCCCCGGGACCACCCTCCTTCCCGCTGTCGGACGAGGCCCCTGTGGGCGAGCCCGTGCCGCCGCCCCGCCAGCCCCGGCCCTGTCCGCGGTGACGCCAGCGACGGCGGGGCGCCCTCCCCGCTGCATTCTGGGAGCAGGGGCGGGGAGCGCTGCCGCAGTGCATCATGGGAGGGGCGCGTGGGGCGTTGCCCAAGGCTCGGTGCGCCTGCGCACGGCTCGAGAGCCGACCGGTCGGGCGTTTTCCCGATGACCAATGAGCGACCGCGGTTCGGCGGAGGGCGGGGGCGGGGCCCGGAGCCGGGGTGTTTGGATTCGAATGCGCGTCGCGAGCCCCAGGGGCGGTGGCGCAAGCGCAGTGTGCGGCGGGGCGGCGCTGCCCCCTAGCGCCGGGGTGCGGGATGCCGGGCGAGGAGGAGGACGACGCCGAGTCGGGGTCCGGGGGGGGCGCCGCCGCCGCCCCCTCCCCGCCGGCCGAGGAGGGGGACACCCGGCAGCGCTACGAGGAGCTTTGCAGCAGCCTCAACATGGACGAGCGCGCCCGCTCCGAGGCCTGGCTCAGTTACCAGAGCATGAAGCGCAACTACACCCTGGAGGTAAGGGGCGGCGGGCCTGGGGGGCCGCGCTGAGGCGGAGGGGGGGCGGCGAGCGGCCGCCCTGAGGTGACCGGTCGCGCTGAGGCGACGGGCCCTGGGTGTACAGCCCGGCGGGAGGGAGAGGGTTAAGTGGGGGGAGGGAAGGGGACGGCCCTTGAGGCGCTGAGGCCTCTCCCTCACACCGCCCGCCGTTGAGGCGCCGCCCGGGCGCCAGGTCGCGGCTGGGGACGGGTGCGTTCCGCCCCCTCCGGCCCGTCAGCCCTCGGCCCGCTCGGGGGTCGCGCCTCAGCTGCGGGAGGCGCCGCTGGAGGACATAACTCCCCTCAGCCGTGACAGCGGCCTCGGGCCCGCCGGGGGCACGGGGCTGCACCGGGGGGCGCGCGCTGGCGGGGTGCGGGGGCCAGCGGCCGCGCTGCGGGGCTGAAATGGGGAAAAAGTCATAATCCCGAGTCACGGCGAGGAAAAGGCGTTAAAAATAACCGCGATCGTACCGGTGTAATCTTCCTGCTTTCAGCTGTTGAGCTGGCAGCGGTGGGAGAGTCACCTCGGTGGGCGTTTGTCAGCAGCTGCTCGGGTCCCGCGCGGATGCCTTCAGCGCAATAAATTGGGTTTTGCTCGTGCAAAACGTTCATACGTGGCTTAAAACTTCGTGGGTAGTTAAAGGTGTGCAGGGTTTGTCACATCATTATTTAAAACGGTAACATGAAGTGACACACCCACTTGTTTTGGGAGATGCCCTTTACCGGGTGGCTTTTTAAAAATAAAGGTCCTGCTTATGAAAAAGTACGTTTTCACAGAGTTATTTGGGTTATTTAGGGCTTCCTTTTCCACAGTCAGGCAGCTCTCAAGGCAGAGCTAAAGGCGGCTTCGCACACGTGGAAGGTGGTTAGTCCTGTGTGCTTCTGGCGGAGGAAGTGTTGTGGTGTGAAAGCCCCTCTGTCACACACACACTGCTCCGAACCATTAGAAACCGGCTGGGAGGCTCAGAAAGAAAACTTGCCTTGTCCCCGACGGTGTGTGCTTATCTGGCCCTGTCATACTGCGCAGCCCAAGAAACCCACAGCATCGAATTCAGTGTGCAGTGTTCCTTTTTTTACTGTCATTTTCCCCGTAAAACGTTACTTTTTAATCAAAGAGGGAGAATACGATTTAAAAGGTTTTTGTTGAAATTAATTTCTGTCTTTAGACACCAGCTTGAGTAATTTTTCTGTTGTGTAATACAGAGAAAAATGGAAACTATTTTTCTGTTTCCACTGTCTGTTCAGGGCGGAACAATGTTCTGATAGCAAGGAACTGTAGCATTTATGTTTTTTTCATAACACTAAGGCGGTACAAAATGTTATAGGAGAAAACCAGCACTAAAAATATATTGCTAAACTTTGGGTCAAGTGTGAAGTTTATGAAGGTAACTACCAATGATATAATTTCAGTTTTGATCCAGTTCAATGTTAAGTATCTGTTTAGCACCTGTTTTGTTTGTAGTTAAAAACACAAAGTAACTGAACAGAACTTCAAAGCAATCATCTTTGTTACTGGTTGAACTTCATTGGTCTAGACCGCAGTTCTGTCCTTTCTCTTGATGTTGGGTGCATAGCTGAAAAGTATATTTTCCTTTTTGATGAAGTCTTTTGGATGCCTGATGTTTTAATTCACAGGGAAATGATCTGCACTGGCTAGCGTGTGCCTTGTATGTGGCCTGCAGAAAAGCAGTTCCAACTGTGAGCAGAGGAACAGCTGAGGGAAATTATGTATCTTTAACCAGAATTTTGCGCTGTTCAGAACAAAGGTAACTTTTCTTTTTGCTGATTTTTAAACACAAAATCTTAAAGACTGTTTATCAGCTTGTTAAATGTCTTTCTTGTTTCCTGCTTTTAAAGTTAGAATTTGTATCACTGGAATCTTTGTGTTTTAGCTCAGTGCCACAGAAGCAGGACAGTTCTATTTGGTCATTACCATGTTGTAAAAACACTGACTTTCAAAATCAGAGATTGCCATCTCTCTCTCAAAGGAGAAAGAAACCGATCCCTGAAGAATAGTCTATTTTTGAAGAGTGTGCAAAGTGTGAACTTCTCAAATGAGAAATTCTTTTTCATAGGCTGTGAAAATATTCATACAATTTATCTTCCTTTTTTTGTAAGAATACTTTTGATACGTTCTTGCTTTATGAAGCTAAAGTAATGTTAGGATCTAATAAATACATTTGTATCAAATCTTTATGTCTATAAAGCAATGAAGAAAAACTTTCTGAAACAATTGACTTTATTTATTAGCAAACTGATTGTTTTTTAACAATTGAGTACATTACATTTAGTACAAATGTTCTTATGGACTTTTTTCCCCCCATTTCCTTTACTGTTGGAGCATTGCTATTTGTTTAAAAAATATACATGTGTTCCTTTAAAAACATTTTTTTTCCAAATCAGAAATTCAGGGAATAGAATGTGAATAGTTTCTGTGATCTGGGCTATTAAAGACTTATAGCATTGAAAACGTAGGTGTGGATAAAAGAGTGAAAAATAAATGAAAGCGGAATTTATGAAGTGAAATTTACTGAATAATAGGTGTTTTCCAGACTTTGTAGAATCTTCTTAGCATTGTAGAATCAGAGTTTGTTTTATTTAACTTAATAAATTACTCAGAAAAATGAGGGAAATCTGATTTTAGAGTAATCTGTTGGAGCTGATTGTGTCTTTGTGAGGAAAAGCCAAGAACCGTGAATGTATAGTTAATATGGTCATCAACCAAGGATATAAAAATATTTTGCGAGCTCGCCCTTGTTTATGGGTGAAGGACTACCTCTGGATACGTTGTCATGTTTGCGATACTGCCACTTTATCTGTCATTTGGGAAATAGGAATTGCACTTTCGTTGTAAATAAATAAAATGCATATTTATGAAAAGAACCTTTTAGATCTAATCTGTTTGGTATTTTCAGCTTGATTGAGTTTTTTAACAAGATGAAAAAGTGGGAAGACATGGCAAATCTACCCTCCCAATTCAGAGAACGAACTGAGAGATTAGAGAGAAACTTTACAGTTTCTGCAGTAATTTTCAAGAAGTATGAGCCTATTTTTCAGGACATTTTCAGATATCCTCAAGAAGATCAACCTCGTCAACAGAGAGGAAGAAAACAGAGGTATGTTTCTGTTATTTCCAGACTGTTTACTATTACTGTTACAAAAATATAATGAGGATGCTCAGTTATTTTAGTTGTATTTTTGACTTTATTTTCATAGTAGTTCGTTATAATATCGGAGTTGGTCTGCCTGTCCTTGCTCGCAGTAATTTTTGAATCTTTTTTTTGTTTTGTCAGATCTGACAGGTTGCAGGAAATCCCCAAGCTGTTAAGTTTCTATGATGTGGGGGACAGGGGAAGGAGCAGAGATTAGAATTATGTGTTGAGATGAATATTTGCATCTAATGTTGAAATTAAATTGTACTGCATATATAATTGTATGTGGCAGTATTAAGAAACAGCAAACTCTTAATTACTGTAAAACTTTTGATTTAAAAGGCGGCCTCGTGAGTAAGTTACATTTTATTTGAAAGTATTTTAAGCAAGGACCAGCAAAGGAACTTGGTTCTAATAAACAGTTAATATATTGTAAAATTCTGTATATGATATAAAATCCTATATTAAATGCTTTACACTAGTACTTAGATGATACTGTTGTGAACACACAGTTCTGAAAAATCTTGCCTGTTTTGAGTATATTAATATCAACACGCTGTGTAATGCGGTCCTCCAAGAACATGTACATGTGTTTATATTACTCAGAATGCTTATGAAGAGGGAATTTCAGCTCTGGCTCCGAGACTGTTTTGATTGACTATAAGTACTATTTGTTGTATGAAGAAGCAGAAATAATATTTCCTGTAGATAATAAATTCAGATATTTACCTGTTCTTTGGAGCTAAGATCACAATTCTGCCTTAAAAAAAAACATTTAGTCAGTTTGTTTAACATTAAATTTACAGTAATTTTTTGCTCAAGGCTTGACCTATTTCTAGTGGAATCTGCTGTGTTGGACTGCCGTGGTGACATTTGAATCATTACATGCAGACTGAGACTGGGGTTCCACTTGTGACTACACCAAACCAGTGTGTGGTTTGCTTTATTACCTTTGGTCCAGTTTTTGTGGGAAGGGGCTAAGATTTTAGCCACACTACAGTAAAGCTTTATTTTCTTTTAGAATGATTGAATGCTGTATGATATTCTATCAGTCTTAATTCACTGAGCTTATTGGGTGTGTTCTTGCTCTATTTTTCCCCAAAAGACGACAACCATGCACCGTGACTGAAGTTTTCCAGTTTTGTTGGGTGCTGTTTGTTCATGCAAAAGGTAAGAGATCTGAAAGGGATTAAATACTGCAAACCTGTTAGTTGTTAAATTCTATCAGTCCCTAAACACTGAACAGGTGTAGGTGTTTCTGAATTCAGAAATGCCTTTGGAGAAGGGGCCTTCTCAGAGGAATGTATTGTGTCTCAATTTCCCCAGTTATATGTTTTACCACACCTCTACGGTAAGCTATATGTCCAAATGGTTTGGTAGCTTTTATGTGGAATATTTTTACGAAGTTTCCAGTATGTAGAGATTTATGCTGTGATTCCAAGGGGAAAAATAGCTTAGAATTTAAATTAATTCATATTTAGATGATGTTGTAATTAACATAAGGTATATATGTATGTTTACTAGGAACAAAGAATATATAAATTCTCCTAGGTTTCCAGCAAGACTGAAAATACTTAATGCTTTTTTTTTCCTACAACCTAGTAAAAGTTTATCATGAAACTAGGCATGAATATTTTCACGTTAGTAACACAGATCACATTGATAGCCTTTTTGCCTCCCTACCTTTTTAAAAAATGAGCACATTGTAACAGTATCAAATAAGCATATGTATTACTAAATAGGTCTGTATGTGCCTGTCTTGCAAAGGTGGCTTTCTCTGGCGTTTTGGATGTAGCACTATATATATAAGCAGCTGACTGTCTTGAATACTCAGATTCCTGTGGAACACATAAGGGGATGCTCTGTTAATATGCTTCTGTAGAAATAATGTAATGAACAGGCAGTATATTGCAATATATATATAGCCTTTATTGTAAGTGCAGCTTTAAAGCTAATAACAGTAGAGGATTTCAGCAGTTTTATTTGACTGTTGGGTGAAAAAGCCACAGGAGGGAACAGGATTAAATCCTTATTTTAGGCTTAAGTTGTTCAGCCATATCACATTTAGTTTACAGTCTTTCTTCATCAAACCTGGGTCTTAAAGAGTTTCTGCATACCTAGGGCTTTCATCAGGTACTGCTTGGATGAGCGTTCACTGGGAATTCTGTCTAAGATAGTGTTTTGAGGAAAATAAAGACAAGATTTGTATTCCTCACTGAGGGTATGTCTTTGTAGATTCAGGTCCATTAATAATTTCCAGAGACTCTTCATATTTTTTCATAATAGAATTTCTAGTAGAAGCGAACTAATAGTTCAGTTTCTACAAGGAAAGGGATAAAAGGAATTTTGGTTTGGTTTTGGGGTGTATGGTGGGTGTTTCAGTTTTTTTTTAATTTAGAAGTAAAGCAGTGCAGTGTGCTGTGACTTCCTTAATTGGTTGCTTTTGAGAAAAGGACAGAGTAGGCTGTCACAATACTGAATTATCTGGCACTAATTTTCTTCCATACAGATTAGCCTGTCTTTCTACACTGCGCCACATTGCAGAGGGTTGCCAGCAGTGCCCTTTTGGAAAAGTTCCTGGCAGTGTGACTGGACCCTCACCATCACATCCTTGTACAAGGATCAGGAAGGATGTGGCATTGCACAAGTGCTGTACTGCACACTGTATCTGGGGTAGGCCTTTTCCCAGTAGGCTACAAATTCCACTTTACTGGGGAAGGATCTTTCCTAAAACAAGTATGTGGCTTGCAACCCCGAAACACAGTGTGATCTTCATCTTTTTGTATTTTTTTTTCAGTCCAGAATAGCGCTCTCAATTATTATGGAGTATCTGTTCATATTCCACTGACTACAGATTAGAGTTAGTACTGTACTGTATCTCTAGTTAGTCAGGTCTTGACTTCTTTAGCACAGTTAAGCAGCTGAGATAGTAAGTAGGTCAGTCGGAAAAAATCACAGATTTTTCTTTTCCCTTCTATAAAATCCTCACTTCTATGAGTAGATTGGACAGTTGACAAGGTGCAAAGGGACTTTGAGTCTTCCTATTCCTACATTATTGGTGAATACATTTGAGTAACTACATCATCAATTAACTTCATGTTAATTGTTGAACAGTTCCAGACACACAAATTAACTTTGCAGAGAATACCATGCTGATAACACAGACAATTAAGTTTTACAATAAAAAGGAAAATTTACAGTAATTACAAACTGTAAAATTAGTAAGTGACTAGCGGTAAATGTATTAAAGGTATGGCAGCACGAAAATGTAGACTAAATGTTGACCATTTAAGGTATTAAATATTCATGTTAAGTTTTGTTCACTGTTTTGAGGGTTGGCAGTAATCCTTATCATGGCAACCGCACATCAGTGGCAAGTTCAGGCTTGTCTGATATTTGTACAAGCCTGAAGATCGCTGCATTCAGTTTCACAAATGCAGAAAGTACAGATCTTGCTCGTACCCTTGGTATATACTGCAAAGTAAGACAGCAACTTTCTCTAGTGATATTGCAGTTCTTCCGTACTATTTGTAAGAATTTACCTTTAAACTCTCTGTCTTGGCTTTTTTCTTTCTTTAAAATGGAAATGAAAAAATTTATCTCTGGTGCACTGCGATAACTATTTTTTATTATTTGGTACTAGGTTGTGAAAGGGAGTAGTAAGCTATTGCTTGACATCTCATTGACAAAGTTTGTATGAAGCTACTGGTAGTGTAAAATTAGATTTATTCTTGACTGTGCTGACAGTAATGATTGCCACGCTAGACTGAAGTGAACCTATGTTACGAGTTACTACTTTTAAGATTTTTATTGATTAACATTTTGCTATTGTATGTAGGACTTTCATTGCTTTGCTGTGAACCTTTAATGATCTGGAAATAACGGATAAATGTGTACAGTTAATACAAGTTTCATGTAGGCTTCATTGTTTTAAATAGTTCCAATTATTTGCATTTAAATTAATTTTATTCTAGCAAACATGGAATCAGAAAATTGAATATAAATTTGAACAAACTGGTATGTTACTGGTAGAAAAGTAACAGCATAATTTAGAAAAAATCTTTAATCATATATACATTTTGATGTACTTTAAGTGACTTTATTGCTGTATTATAGATTTCTTCAAGGAGTTAAAGCTGTCCTTCATAGTGGGCTCAGCTAAGTAGTTTGGAGCTTACCTGAAAAAAAAAAGAAAAAAGTTATTAGTATTGAAAGAGTGATAGAAAATCACTCTTACCTATTAATGCAATTTTGATTTATAGTATTAATTAATGGTATAATGTATTTTACTAAACTGGTTTTAGCTATGGCTATTTCTCTAAAGGAATATCATAAACCTAAATGAGTTCAGTAAAAATCAATTAAGCTGAATATAATCTTTGTGAAAGATGGTGAAAGAGTGAAGAGGTTACAAGGATTCTTTGCTACAGGACGATGGTAAATAAAAAATACTTTAGAAGATACAAATTTTAACTCTTTCGGAAAGCACAAGAGAAATGAATTTATTACTGTTTGTAATGAGCATGCCCCCAACGAAGTCTTTGTAAAGAAAAGAGATTGGTGAAGAAAAATAATCTGACTTTGAGCTGCATACAGATTCATTCTGTAGAATGGGGGGAGATGAAGGAGGGGGCAGCGCTTGTTTTTTCTAGGACATCTGAACGCTTGGGTCTAACCTAGCAAAAGTTAAAATCCTTTGCAACACCTCACAGCAATGCAAAACTGGGGAAAAGGAAACTCTTGGTCGGAACCAATTCTTTCCCCCTTTTACACCTCTAGAACAAGATTCTGCTTCAGGCAGATGGATTAAGAATCTGTTGAAGGATGTAACGCTGCCAGACAGCGGGACTTGTGTTGCCAGAGTTATGGTAACAAATTTTTCTTCCTTGAGGCAGTTTGCATTATACAGTTCATGCTGCTGCCGATTAATCAGATTACTCTGAATGAGGGAGTCTGTAATACCACGTTTATCAACATTTTGGTAAGGTTTGTTTTCAAAACAGCACAGTGTATTTGAGTTCCTACACAATTGCTGCTGTTCCTGAAAATGTATTTCACTATTATATTTGCTGTATTTTATTGTGTGTCTGTTTTACTACCTATGTTTCTATCCAGGTATTTATAGTCACTCAAGTCTGTGTTTCCGAGACTCCGTTATTGGTTGTAACACAAATCTCAACAGTTTCTTGGTTAAAAGAGTTTTAGATTTGTTCTAATTTTAATTAATCTCTTATCTCTTTTTAATATTGAAGGTAATTTTCCTATGATCAGTGATGACTTGGTCAATTCCTACCATCTCTTGCTATGTGCTTTGGATCTGGTGTATGGCAATGCTCTCCAGTGTCCTAACCGTAAAGAAATTCTGAATCCTAATTTTAAAGGTATGTTGAAAAAAAATCTATCTTTATCCAGAGCCTGCAAGAATTTCTAAGGCAACTGAAATTAGTATGAATCTATGTGGCAGATAATAAATTGAATTATATTGATTTGAAATATGTGGGAATTAATATTTTGTATATCTGGCTACACAGATTTCTGTTAATGTAGTATGTAATAACAGACTACTGAATTTTGTCAGTAATGTAGTAAGTCAAGAATTTAATTTACTATGGAAATACCATTGAAGGATGTTCCAAAGTAAAAATTTCAGTTAATGACATTTTAATGCCAGTGAAAGAGCTCATAATGACACAGTCATTACTGGAAACCCTCATACTGGAGAATCGCCATGAGGCAGCAGTTTGGAAGGATTCAGTGTTCAAATACGAGAGTGGCAACTTGATTGGTTGTCTCTCATTTCTGGATTGCTGCTGTTCTCCTTCTGAAGAGAATGGAAATGTAGGTTGACTTGATAACCACAAACACAAGTGAATGGTGAGAAGTTTCCACTGAATTTCTGATGTAATTCATTCCAGACTTACACTTAATTTTCAGTGCTGTACAGTATTCGCATTTACCTTGTAGAGGTTTCGATCTGAACTGGGACCGTTATCTGAAATTTATTTGAATAAATTTTACAGTTCACAAGTGTTTGATTGGCTTTCTGTTACAACTGATTTAAAATTTTTATAATTAAATAACTGATTTTTAAAATCTCTGACTCAAAATGGAGTTCTGATAACATTATCGAATTGATTTGGCATTGTATAATTGATATTTTTTTCAATATAACTAATCAGTTTACCATTTTCATTTCACACTACCTAGACTACACAGCATGGAATTTAATTTTAATAAGAAGACGGAATATTGATTTGAAAAATTAAATAATATAGTATTCATAATTGTAG
>VZTO01015144.1:25547-68935 GCA_013400615.1 Syrrhaptes paradoxus
TATTTGTGGTTTGGTTTGCATTAGCATCCCTCTGAATTGTAATACAGTTGCACTTGCATTATTAGCTTTATCTTAACAGTGATACTAGCTCGTTGACTTGTGTATTTATTAGTGTTTATATAGTACACTGCGTTTCAGTTCCTTTTCTTTGAGATGGTACAGTCTGGGGCATGTTTGAAAGAGGAGTGATTCTTCAGGGTGGTGTAACTTGATGTCTACTTCTATTTTATGTTTTTACGTTTCCTTGATTATTTTGTATGTAACTCGAGGTGTTAGTACAAAAATGATGTGGGAGCACATTGAATGAGTGGGAAGTAGGAGAAAAAAATCAGGTTTGGTGGTATTTTTTTCTTTGTAAGCCCAAAGATGCTTATGAGTAGAACTTTGAACAGTACAAAAATGATAGGCGTAGTTTATGATGATGTGTTGCTGCGTAAGTTTTGAGAAGTTTCTAGCCAAATATGAGTTCTTAGTATTTTATTATGTTCCTCCTGCAGCTATACTAAATAGCAAGCCATCTGATTTAATGGAAAAAATAATATCCTTGCCACTGTCATATTTTAAGATGATGTAGATTTTAAAGGAGCTCCAAGGAGCTTATGTCAGGGTTAAAAGAAGTTCTGAAGCAGACTTCCAACAGGCCAGAACTGTGTTCATTCAGTAAGCAGGTGAACAAAGCACTGCCTAAATAAAGAGGGGTTTGTATCTGCCTTTTCCTTTCTGCTGTAGCAAAGCCATCAACAAAGCCTACGAGGAGTATGTTTTGTCAGTAGGAAATCTCGATGAGCGAATATTTCTCGGGGAGGATGCTGATGAGGAAATTGGAACTCTCACACGGTGCTTAAATACAACTTCAGGAATGGAAACAGCCGAACGAGTACAAGTGAAGCACAATCTGCAGCAGCACTTTGACAGGGTGAGTAAGACATGGTCTGTGTTGCTGTTTTTATCTGGTGAAAAAGTTGAGTCAGCCTGTGTCTGATGCAGAGACACAGCTACTAACATGTTACCATCTTATTTGTTTAAGGTGATCTGTGAGTGTACACAGCACAGCTGAGTTAGATGTTGTAACTAGTTTGATATGTTGTTTACTTTTGGGGTTTTTGGATGAAATTTCTCAATGCATTTGGGTTTTCTTTGACTAAGTCCAGTATAGAGAATATTTAGGTAATTACCTACAGAAGTAAGTAGGTAAATCTTTGGGTGAAGATTTTCAAGCACAACAGAACATTCTGCATGTTGTTTGGCAGGTGCTGAATTGTCCTGCAACTGTTGGGGTCCTCTGGGCCTGTCTGTCCAACTTCCCCTCCCCTCACCTCTCTGTCCCATATGCAGAGTTTTTTGTTTAACATGTGCAAAGCTCCTCAGCACTTTGCTTTATGCATTTTTTCTGTTTCCTTTTAACAGATAGGCTTCAGATGTAGGCAAAATGGGAGGAGTACTGGGAGCTAGACTTAATGGTGAAAAGACTGCAAAAATATAATGTATTCATTAAAATCAGGAAAACATTTCTTGGTTAAGTAATTGTGTGGTTAGGTAATTAGAGGATGCATTGGTTTTGCTGTGCACCAATTGAAGGAACATCACTGATATTAAATTATTTTGATATGCTGGCTTGATCTGATGCAAATGAATTAAAATGCTGGTTGTTCAATTCAGGAGTTTTAATGTTAAAGGTAAAACCTGCCGAAAGGAAACCGTGGCTCCGTACACTTTTCCTATGAGCGACAGCTACCTTTGCTACTCAAGGGATAGGAGAGGGCTGCTGGGGGTGTTCTGGGTTTTTTTTAGCCTGGCCTAGTTGTTTCACACTTCACTCCCAGTATCTGCATTTCAGTGTGAGGTCGCATCCTCTCTGTTTAGACAAGTATACAGTACTGGGTGATACAAACATCCAAGTGATACGTAAATCTTTCATTGCTGGCTGTTATCTGAGACATGAATTGGGCAGTTGGCTCCTACTAATTTTTTCCAGGCATGTATCATAACACAGGGTAAGAATTCTACAGACTGACGCTTACAGATTATGATTGGTATCTAAGATTTACACCAGTGTACAGTTACATACTCTTTTTTTTTTTGTCTTTTTAGTCCAAATCACTTAGGATTACAACCCCACTTACTGGCCGCAAGTACATTAAAGAGGGCACCCCATATGTGACACCTGTTTCCATAGCAACATACAGTTTGAGCCGCCTTCATACAATGCTGGCAGGGCTGAAAAATGCCCCCAGTGAAAACCTGGAGCAGATCTTCAGGTACGTTTGATGTTTAACTAACTAAATAATTCTATTTTTTAAACAGTTTTAGTAACAAACATTGATGCTAAACAGCATAATTTAAAATGTGAGTCAGTCAGTCTTGAAAGGTTCTGGAGTAAAATAGGACCCAGGGAGACATTTAAATTTCCAAAGACATTGTTCTCTTTATTTGAACACATTTGTCCTTAAGAAGAGACTGATGGCTCTGAGAACATCCAGTATTTAAAACCCAACAGTTCCAAGCTTCTCTAGCAGCAAACTGCTAATACAAAATTTTAAGTCTTCTCTTGTTCCTCCTTAGCAAATCTCACTACTTAGTCAATCACTCCATACTGTAGGAGGTAAAAATAAAATCTATTCTCCATGTAAATAAACTGTTGCTTCAAGTACAGTGTTTTAGAACAATTTTTGTATCATGTGGAAAATGCTGTTGAAATATTTATCCCTGATCACGAATAGATGTGCATATTTACTACACTGTACACAGCAATAATAATAATACGCTGTGGATGTTTTACGGCACATACACAGTTAGGGACATATGGGTGTGTTTGTATTGCTGTGCCATATAATTACAGTTCCATGCTTTAATTGTATTATAAAAATAGTTTTAGATTTTTCTTTTTTGTCTTAGTAGGAATAGTATATTGAAAATGTTCGGTTTTTATTTTCAGGGCGTGTTCCAGAGATCCTTCTCAATCTATTGCAAACAGAGTAAAAGAAATATATGAAGTGTACTGCCAGAGCATGCAGTCTGAAGGAGAGTTCAGTAATTTTTCCAAAGGTGGGAAACATTTTACTTATACAGATAAGAATTAAAATGCCTGTAAATGCATAGATCTCTTGTAATTAACTTAGAGGTTATGCTTTACCACAAGTGTCTATTACTTTTGTGTTTTCCTGTATTCTTAAGACATGGCAAATTTCAACAGTGCATACCATTGTATCATCAGCCTTAGCTTCAATCTCTGGAATTGGATGATACTTTCAGCTCTAGAGCAGTGAAACAAAAAGCACTAGTAGGGGTGTACTGCTTTTTCTCTCAGATATAATAATGATGGTATGGATTTCTGTGATAGTAATGAAAAATCTGACTAACCATAGTTCTTAAAAACCCCCACAGCAATTTTGGCTTATGTACAGGGATGGATTAGTAGAGATTAAGATCCTGCCAGTATAAACACAAAGTAGTATTGGGTAGGTTGTCAAGCTTTGTGAAGTGTGTGAAGATGGATTAAAAATACGGAAGACGCATTTGACCGTCTTGTTTCTCTGCAGGGCCTTACTTTGTTCCTGTCAGCATAGCTGCTTCAGTGGCTTCTGTTGCCCAGTGCAAGTTGGATCTGTACAGTTGTACTTGTCAATGCATCTTCTGAACTTGAAATACATGTATTATATTACAGCAATGTAGGAGAGAGATTCCTAATTTAACTGGTTTAGTCCTGAAAGTATTGTAGCCACAGCAGCACAGAAATCCACACAAGCTACTAAATTGTTTTATCTCTGTAGCTTAAGATAAATAATATAATTATTTTATTTCATTTCACAATATTTTTTCTCTTTAAAATGCCTGCAGATGTTGCTAGTAAGCATTTTCGTCGTGCTGAGGTGCTGTACTACAAGGTCTTGGAGTCAGTCATTGAGCAAGAGAGGAGGAGACTAGGAGACGCTGACTTATCTGTAAGGAAAACTACTCAAATTGTACCTCATTTTAAAAGTTGGACTTATTACAAGAAAAAAAAAAAAAAGGGAGACCAGTCACAGAGCAGAACAGACAGCTATTTAAAATGAGGGTAAACTCTGAAAATTAGCCTGTAAGTATACCTGAATGGAAGAAAGTGTACAAGAAATCATTTGTGTTTGCAAATACAAAGATGTATGACATTTTTAATGAGTAAAGATGGTTCATTCTGGATTCTGGTCTGTCTCTTACACCATAACACCTCTTTGTATAAGCTTGATGATCTTGCTGTTGAGGCAGAATAGAAAGCATTTTATTGTTCTTTAGTTATTCACTGTAAATTAAACATTAAAATTTGCAACTCTCTTGCAGGCAATACTGGAGCAAGATGTGTTTCATAAATCTCTGCTGGCATGTTGCCTTGAGATAATTACCTTTACATATAAGCCACCTGGAAACTTCCCATTCATCACGGAAGTATTTGACATTCCAGTTTATCATTTTTATAAGGTAAAGTGTTCGAGAGCTAAAAATGCTTATCAAGTCAGGAGTACTCTACTTACTTTATCTAAGTCAATAATCTCCTTACCTAGATTTTAACTAACTTCAACATTAACCCTTTTTTTCTCAGCTTTGCCCCTTCTGTATTGAAAAAAATATTACTCAAGCGTCTGTTATTCTGGGGTTGTGTCTTGGGCATTTAAAAAGCAAAATACGGTGAAGAGTTTAACACAGGAGCAGTGTCCAGGTATCTACATAGTAACTACTGGATTATCTTCTTGTCAGCAGCTACTGTTGCAGCTATTCTGCAACAGTGCTCGACATGTTTGTTTAGATAGATATAAGTATCTGTCTTTTGATAAAGCTGCAAGACCATGTATGATTGAGTCATAGTAATGCAGCCTTAAGACTGCAACTAGTCTCTTCTTCCTTGAGTGTCAGGAATTAGACCCTTCTGTAAGAAGAAACATATGAAACAAGTACATGATGTTCATCATAATTATCCACCTTACAGGTAATTGAGGTTTTCATTAGAGCAGAGGATGGCCTTTGTCGGGAAGTAGTAAAACACCTTAATCATATAGAAGAACAGATCTTGGAAAGTATGGCGTGGAAACAGGAATCCATCTTGTGGGACAGAATCAGAGATAATGAAAACAAAGTTCCTAGTTGTGAAGAGGTAAGCACTGTGTTATGTTTTACATAGTTTTCCTAGTCAGACAGGAGGATAGAGAGTGGACAGTATACTCTAAAGGAGAGCCTTTACATGTCCAAATGGCAGTTTTACCCTACAAGCTAATCAGTGTAGAGAAAACAGTAAATGTAGTGCACACTGGTGTGCTCATGGACATCTCTGTCGAGTCATCCAAAATGGAGACACACAGCTGAGATGATTCTCAGCCAGTAGTTGCAGAGCATAGCAGAGCAATAACAAAATGGACAAGCAGGGGAGGTTTGGACCAGTCACTTACACTTGAAAAGATCACTAGACAAGAATAAATAGGGTAAAAGTACAGAGTTTTAATTGTAGTCACACAAAGATTATACTACAGTACTGTATCTTCCAGAGTATAAACACTACAAAGTTGTAGTTAGGCTTATGGTAAGTTTCTCAGTGTTCTTGTTTTTATTTTTTTTTTCCATACAGTTTTGCTGTTCAAAGTTTATAGTGCAGGTTTAAAAATTAAAGCCATGGTCGATCATTTTGTGATAAACACTCTCTAAAAAAAGTATAAATATTTTAGGTAATGCCACCTCAGTGTTTTGAGAGATCTGCTGGGAACAGTGTGGTGGGTTCGCCGTTGACACCACGACGAATAAATGAAGTTCGTGCAGAAAGTGGAGGACTAGGAAAAGGTGAGACTTTTTTAAACACAACATACTTAGATTTAAAAATTAAAGCCATGGTCGAAGAATTCTAAGTAGTGTACAGCAAGGGAGCTGCTTTAATGCCAAGGTACAGTTAATTGCAAACAGACTTGTAAATGGTATGTCTATTGCAACTCACATAGGTCAGATGTCTAAGACCGATGCATTCATTATTTCAGTGTGAACAAAATACTGTTTTACAGGGTATTTTAAGGACGTTATGCATATGAACAGTATATATGTATGTATACATATGCATGTTAAATAATACACACACTACTTATGTTCTAATCAGTAGCACTTGAACAATTTGCTTTATTACATACCGGAATTAAATCTCCATTATGTATTTGGTTATGTGATGTCTCAAAGTTTTTATCTGGAAAAATAAAACAATGTATTATCTTAGAAAAATATTAAACACATCATTATTTGAGATTGTCATCTCTAAAAGCAATCTGTAAGCCACAAATATAGAAATGAGGAGTTATTTTAAATGTTTCCTGAAGAGCTTTGCATGACACATTTTGTTTCTCATTAGATTTCTGTCATGTCTTTGTATAATGAGAGGTTCTCCAACAAGAATTCAATGTGTGTGGTTTATTAATCCACAGGCCTTTCATCCTCTCCAACCACCCTCTATGACAGATACAGTTCTCCCACAGCCAATCCTACAAGGAGAAGACTGTTCGTTGATAATGATAATACCTCTGACAGTGGAACCCCAGTAAGAGTTTCCCAGCAGCCCGTGGTAAATACAGTGCCTGTGCAGAACATGAATCCCGAAGCCATGCCAGTAACTCCAGTGCCCGGCCAGACACTGGTTACAGTGGCAACTGCCACCGTAACAGCCAATAATGGGCAGACAGTGACTATCCCAGTACAAGGTGAGAGAAAAGCTACTGCAGAGTTCTTCAGGCTTGTTCCCATCAAAGGATTAGTACAGTAAGGGGGGAAGGGAGGAACAGTATGCCAGTGGAGGTAAAAAGTATGTTTAAAGAATTGTAATTGGGAAAAAAATTGTTTGAATAGATGAGCAGAATTTAGAGACAGCACAAATACAGCACAAGGACGTTCTGACTGCCAACATCTATTTTATAAAACTCAGTTATTTTAGTAAGCCTTCCTTCCTGAACTGGCATGGGATGAAAGTTGCATTAATATGAAAAACTTAGTTCCATTCCATTTCCTTATCTTCTTGTCCCCATATGATGAAAAGTCCAAAGTATTTTGATGAAACAATTTCTTATATAATATACTAAATATGGTTATACGCAACTAATACAGGAACTACTGACTTCTTAAAAAAAACCCAAACCACAAACATATCCTTGCTCTTATTTCAGACTCTTCTTCTTAAATTACAGGTATTGCCAATGAAAATGGAGGAATAACTTTCTTCCCAGTCCAAGTAAACGTAGGTAACCAGCCTCAAGCTGTCTCTGGTCCCATTCAGCCGCTCAGCACCCAGACTCTGGCTGGTACCCTGAACACGCAGATGACTGGGGCGACACTGCAGTTACCAGGCCAGCTAACTGTTCAGCAGATCTCTCCTGGGGAGCAACGACAAACCCAGCAGTTCACCACTGCCACGTCCATCAGGCCACGGAAGATGGGTTCGCTTTCACTCTTCTTTAGAAAGGTACTTTTCAGTCTCATTGGTGCTTTGTTTAGTTTGTATTTTGGCAAGTCTTAAGTGATTTTTAAAATATGTACTAGTTAATAATAAGAGAATATTCAATTTCAAAGTTAATCTATCTCCTTTGTCAATCCATACACATACCTGAAGAGTAGTTTTCTCATGCAGGCAGCTTCTCACTAGCAAAGGAATAGACTGTGGCATCACGAGTTGTGAAGTACATCATGTACTTGGCCAGCAGGTACTTGAAGGTGTCCATTTTCTTTAAGGCCCTTTAAAAGAAAAAAAATCCCCTTTGAGACGTTGTGGTTTATTCAATACAGTGGTGTCTGTAGGCTATGCGATGCCCCTCCTGTGCTCAGGAAAACTCAGAATTTAACAAACAAATGTTTTCTTAGCATCAGTACCAGGACTGAGAATGTCTGTGTCTTGTAAGCAAAGAAGTTAAATTTAGTTATTCTTCTTTTGGCTTACCATTTGCACGAGTTCTACAGGCTCTGCAAGGCTGAACTAGTCTTTGGTGGGGTAAGAAAAGCTGTATTGCTGTGGCCCTGAGCACAGTCTCCATCTCAACAGGTGTATCACCTAGCTAGTGTTCGTCTGCGAGATCTCTGTGTCAAACTCGATATATCCGATGAGCTGCGGAAAAAGATCTGGACATGTTTTGAGTATTCCTTGGTGCACTGCCCTGAAATCATGATGGACAGACATTTGGATCAGCTGCTGATGTGTGCTGTCTACGTAATGGCTAAGGTAAGGTGTGAATACAGAAAAAAAAAAACAAATTACAACTTCTTTAAGACTTAATATTCCAAAGATTACAATTCCTCAAAAATTCCAAAGCCAACCACACACAACACACAACAGTCCCTAAACAAAAAACCCACAGAAAAACCATAAACCTTTTCTGTTCATCTCCTTTTAGGTTACTAAGGAAGATATATCATTTCAGAACATCATGCGCTGCTATCGGACACAACCACAAGCCAAGAGTCACGTAAGTGCAGTTAGTATTAAACAATGTGGTATCCAGTTTATGAAACACCTTGGTTCTATTTTAGGAATGGATCATTTTTTAAAAGTAACATTTAGTATTAAATGAATGCAGTCCGTGAGCCACTCTCCTCAAGACAACAGTCACATCCAAAATCCTGCACTACTGAAAGCTTTTTATGCTAAACTATACCTAAAATAGAAAATCTCTTTACTGAAAACCTAAGAAGGCAGCACCTATTGGGTACCATTCCTTGTAGGAGTCTGTATTTTTCCCTGTAAGAAGCAATTTGATACCACAAGGAAGTTTCTAAAAAGCAGATATATCATACAGACTATTTCCTGACATCTAATCATACCTCCTCTGTTATGCTTCTCTTTCCCTGCAGGTATATCGGAGTGTCCTGATCAAAGGCAGGAGGCGTCGCCGCTCTGGCAGCAGTGATAGCAGTAGCCAGCAGAACTCACCTACGGAGAGAAGTAAGGAGAGAAACAAAGAAAGAAGTGAGTCAATTCCAAATTCCAGATGTTTGTTTTAACTTCCATTTCCAAAACAGTGTGCGTAAAGTAAGGGTTGGATTTTGTGTCACACCACCCCAAACAGTTCCTTCTTTGGCAAACTTGGCCACAATTAAGAATATATAGATAACATTTAAGAGTTGCTATAACTCAAGCTTAATGTTCTACCCACTTTGACAGTTTTGAATCTCTCATCCCGTGTGCTTACCTTCAGCGTTTATCATGATGGCTGCCTTGAACTCTTTGTGTTCAGTTCATACACCAAAGAACGTGGCTGTGTAGAATGAAAGGAAACTGGCGCTAGCCCATGTTCATGGTTACTCTTTCACTTACCACAGTCACAGAGCTGCAGCAGTTTCTTTTGCAGCAGCTGGCTGTCTTCAGAGGTAGGATCAAACCAGCCCCCTACAGCATCTATTTTAGCATATCTGACATCTCTGAAGATTCTTTCCTTGATATTTTAACTGACAGATTCTTCCTTGAATTAACTTCTATAAAGGAAAGCAAATAAGCGATGCTCTATATTCCTACTACCCGTTTTCAAGATATTTAATAGATGCTGGTATAAACTGTAGGTATTAATGTCTTCTGCCACAGAGAGGTGGCAGAGAAGGGAGGAAAAAATTATATATCACAGAATATATTTTGTAACTGCCCACATTAAACCAGCAGGAACTATTACCAAGCCAACTGTCTACTACTAGCTGAAAAAGACTACCCTTCCTTAGCTGAAATTGTGCCAGCTGGCAACAAGAAAGAGCTGCTGTTCCAAGTACAGCACAAATGCCTGAATCATGGAGTTTGACCTCTGCTTATACTGTGATGAAACTCAGCTTATACAGAAAAGCCACTTGCATTTTATCCACTAAGAAGTTGAAGTCAAATGCATTTCTGTACACGTCCTCAGCAGTTGGCTGGTCTCTAACAACACGCCACTTTTTTGTAAGGGAACAAAATTAGCGTCACTGGTACTGACACCAGAGTCATGGTCACTATGCTGCAATGCAGACGTCTGGAATGCAGACTGTGCGTGCAGCTGAGTGTCGGGGATTAACGCGACTGACACATGCGTTGGGCAGTTGTGGGTGACTAAAGCAGAGCTTGCTCTCGCCCGTACAGCCAGCAGGGACTCCAGCCCCGTGATGCGCTCCAGCAGCACCCTGCCTGTGCCGCACCCCAACAGCGCTCCCCCTACTCCCACCCGACTGACTGGTGCCAACAGCGACACAGAGGAGGAAGAGCGAGGGGACCTTATACAATTCTACAACAACATCTACATTGAGCAGATTAAAGACTTCGCCCTGAAGTATACTTCAAATGCAGTAAGTTAAATTCTGTGCTGCTTCTCACTACATAGATGTTTGGGGGTTTTTTTACTGTAAATGCAGTAAAGTACCGTCAACTAACCTTACTGTAACCAAATTCAAGGGATTATATTTTATGACAATAATTTCACCTCAAGGCCATACTCTGCTGCTAAAATATTAAGTACTTTCAATGCCTATTTGATGGTTCCTCCTGCATGAAATACCCAGCACTGTGCCACGTCATCAGGGTTAGAAAAGTAAATAAAATAAAAATACTACTCTGGCCTAATAACATGACAAAACTTGCATCTGTTCTTACTATGTAAGGTATGACAGCAGTGAAAGAAAACTAAACTGTGTTTAAGGTGACCCAACTCGCAAAGGCCTCACTGTAGTAACACCTGAGATCAGATACCAACTATTGAGTCATTTTCATTTTTTCTTGAGCAGACTGACTCTCCTCCCCTCTCGCCCTACCCCTTTGTACGGATTGGCTCCCCGCGCAGAATACAGCTATCCCAGAACCACCCCGTGTACATCTCGCCACACAAAACCGAGCCTACTCTCTCTCCTCGAGAGAAAATATTCTACTATTTCAGCAGCAGCCCATCTAAGGTGAGACTAAAGGGTTTTAATTTGTTTTTATAAATCCTTAATTCTACCTTGTCTTTTTGGTAGTGAAATTACAGAAGATTGTGCGACACACCTTTCTGTTTTCATTGTCCAACATGTACTTTCTCACCTAACGCTCTCCAACGTGTCAGTTCAGGTATCTAAGCAGCTGTAAAGCAATTAGGTGTCCAAGCCATGTGTGTACTTTTAGAAGTTACTCTTTGTACTGATAAACAAAAAGGACATGGGAGCTGTGGCAATGGCACCCTTTGCTTTCAGGTCCCAGACGGGTTACTTGGCCTGGCGACTGTTCAAAGAGAACACTGAGAACAATCACCCCCCCTACCTAGCAGGGAAAAAGTCCTCCAAATGGCTCTCAACGTGAAAGGACTTACCGGTGAATATGTAACAGGCTGAATTCTGTAGTCTCTGGTCAGCAAGGATGAAGTAGAAATCTTCCTTGCGAAGCACCTTCATTGTAGACAGGAATTGTCGCATCTGTGGTGAAAGATAAGAGTTGTAACTAGGGACGGAAGGCCTTTCAGCTCCACACGCACTGAAACAACAAGCTTGCTTGAGTCTGAGTAAGACTCTAGTGTACTCTAGTAACGGTAAGAGCAGTACAGTGATGAAAAGGGGTTAGTCTGTCACAGGGAGCCTTCATACAGTACAGATATCCAGAAGTAAAGCATATGTGATCCCACTGTAATGCAGTTAACAGAAGTTCACTTTATATTTTGGTAGTCACAAGAATGAGAGAGAATTCTACTTTTTTTCTCCCCTTCTCTCTCCAGAGGCTAAAGGAAATCAACAGCATGGTTAGAACTGGAGAAACTCCAACAAAGAAGAGAGGCATTCTCTTGGAGGATGGCACTGAAGCACCAGCTAAGCGCATCTGTCAGGAGAATCACACTGCTCTGTTAAGACGACTACAAGATGTCGCAAATGACAGAGGGTCTCACTGAGTGCAGTGTTTCCGCACAGGTGTTCCCCCTCTGCTGCTCCCTGGGCCACCACCTTCACCACCAGTCACCAGGCCTGTGCAAGCACCTTCAGCTGGGCCCTCCTCTTCCCACCTCCCTGCGCTGGTGTGACCCTGCTGGGCTGCGCTGAGCCTTTGCGCCTGTCAGGACGGGCGGGAGGAGGGTCCGTCACAAGGGCAAGGACATGCTTCAAACCCTGCAACCCCGCCTCACCCCCTGGGTAAGGTAATTGTACAGCAAGTGATCCACTTCCGGGCTTCGGAAAGCAGCTGCTGAGCTTTTTGTTGCTTGGAGAACACATCCCTCATCTGGCTTTCTACCTTGCAACAGGTACTTAAATCCATTTGCTCTAGCCAGTCCGCTCGCACTGTTTTTATCAGTGCTTTACCATTTTCATCTCCGGACTAGAAAGTGATACGTGCATCGGACATGGGAGCACCGCACCACGATAACCACGTCCAGCGGTGTTTGTTTTTCACAATAGTGACCTCCACACACAAAATGACTTACAAGGAATATTCTAGCAAAGTCCAATTCTGCTTGGAAAGGACAGATGGGAATAATCTTTTTAAGCTCTGAAGGATGCTGGCTGAATGGATTCTTTCCATATTCAGGATATTTTGTGTGCCCCTGAAAACCATCATGTCATTTTGCTTGAATGTTTGGGCACCTGGCTGTATAAAGGTAGGTGATTTTGTTATGCATTGTTTTTAGCTGTGCAATGTTTTAAAGTGAACTCGCATTCAAAAGGTGGCACTTTTGATAGGGCTGTGAAGCGTCATTTTTAAGGCAGATTAGTTTTGCTGTATATTTGCAATGGCACTTTCTAAATGTGAATATTTTTTTCAAAGGCTGACTTCAGATGTCTTTCTGTATTGAAGCAATTTGACTTTTGTATTTATTTTCAAATTGACATCCCATAGCTCCCCTCTTCAGCAAATGGCATTAAGAATTCATTGTAACTTGATGCACATGCAGTAACGAATGCAGGAAGCTCGGGATGTTTGCTTTTTTCAAGGAATTTTATATGCTTGTAACATTTCTTCAGATCACTTTTCTTAAGAGTCAGGAACTGGCCATCTTGCTTACTCAGTAGCAGGCTGGTGGCATCCGTCTCTTAGAACATATACTCAGCTTTCTTCTTTGTTTTTAAAGGGCAGGGTTGGGGGGGTGGGGGTTGGGTTTTGTTTTTTTAAATGGCCTACATCAGACTGCCTGGGAGAAACCTCTCCCCTACTAACAGGATAAGAAAGTGGTGCATATATTAGACTTACTAGTTGTTTTCATTTAAAGTACTTCCAAAATACCAGACTTACTAGGAAAGCATTAAATGTGCTAACAGCCGGTACAGTACACCAATTTTCTCCTTTTCCATGATATAACGGGGGACAGTGTTGTTGTTAACACGAAATGTAGCACACTTGGTTTATAGGAAAGGTAAAAGCTATGTTTGCAGTCATTCCTGCTCCTCCGAATAATGGGAAAATTTAGGACTTAATTCCATTGTAAATTAAAGTAAAATAAAACTATCTTTCATTCTTACCTGCGTAACAACAAAAAGGCTGAAGTTGAGAAATTGTGTAGATGTGTCTATAAAAATATTTATGAAATTGTCAGACAATTCTTGTTACTCTGTACCATTTACATTACTTTGTATGAAAATATTGCAAGTGTATTTTTCAATAAAGAATTTATCAACTCATTATTTTATGTTCTTGTATGAAAAAAGCACCATATGAGCAAAGCTAAAACTAGTCTGTAGCTCTCAAACACCAGGTTTAACTGGTTACTGCAAAAAGAAAATATCAAAATGATTGCAGAGCTGGGGTCTACAAGGCACTCGATATACTTGAGAGTGCAAGAGCTTCTCTCAAACATTACTATTAATGGTTTGAAAATAAAATAAAATAATCGCACTGTCTAGTCACACCAGCAGAGGATTTACTCTTGCCCCACTTCAGTCAGCATGTTTGTCCCAAATGCATTTCCTCCTCTTGCTCTGCCAGAAGGCAGCACAATGGAGCTGGCAGCGGGGCAGTGCCAAGGATTGCCGTCGCTGGGGCGTCTCTCCCAGCGCAGCCACTGCCTCCTGTGCTGCTCCTCTTCAGAAGAGGACCTAGAACAAAAGCAAGCTGCTGTCTTCCTTGCAGGAGCTTTTAATACAAGATCTCACCTTTCAATCCAGTGAAAGCAGTTATTTTCATACATATTAGCCTATGTACTCACTGAGTTATTAATCAAGTTGTTAAGAACTGTTTTGGCCGCTGGCAGCCAGTTCCTGTATTTTTACAGCTGCATTTTCACCCAGTAGCCCTGGCACTAAGGGTCATCAGCTTCTGTTTATTTTATCCTTTACTGAAACTAAGTTGTTTAGTAACCCTTGGTTGTAAATAATAGCGCAGGTACAATTTGTAATTTATGCTTTGAAACAAATGCTAAAACTACTTCAACAGAGGTATTCCAAAAGGGGAAAAAAAAATCTAGTATGGAAACTAGATTGAAACTTGATTTAAAAAAAAACAAACCACCAAACTACTAAGTAGTTTCAGAACATTTGTTTCAAGACTTAGAATAGAAAAGTTCAGTTGGAAAGGACCTACAATGATCACCTAGTCCAGCTGCAAACTTAACTGTTTAAGACTGCTAGAGCGTAGCTTGTATTTCTCTTTCTGAAATATTCTGTACAGAATTCAGAATTGCAAAGATAGTATTCAGGAATGTCATGTTATCAAAGTATTAGCAGGGACTTAAATTTAGTTTTTCATTGAATGCTATACCTGTACTAGGAAAGATGACAGCTAATTGAGGAGAAAGGATTTGGTTTCAAGGGTATATTTTCAGTATTCATCCGCCTACCTTGCTCCTGGGAGAGCTTCTTTAAACAAAAACATCTGATTACAGAAGATGTAGTTAGGTGTTCTCTCTCCTTTCTGAATCTAAAAAAAAATTTTAAAAAGATTATTCAGATTATGCATTCTAAACTAAGCAAAATTCAGCATGCTTTAAAGAAATAAAGTTATTTTCTTTTTAGCAAACTGCTGTTAGCATGGATTTAGCTTAAAGCAATCCAGCCCTAGAGAGGGCCAGCACAGCTCAAAGACAAACACAACTCACTCAGATACCCTCATTTTTACTACATCATTCTATTGTTCTATCATTCTCCCAGAAACATGGTTTTACCCATCTAAACCCCAGCAACAATCGGACAAACAGAACAGCAGCAGCCACATCTCTGCGCTGACAGCAGGTAACAATCACCAGGATTTGCTCCATGTTTGACTCTCCCCACCCAGCACCATCAGCCGGCGTGGGGCGGCGGCAGCTTTTCTCCTTTGTACAGCAGCAGGAATGACATCCTGTGTCTGCCCTGCTGCAGCCGAGATTAAAGAGCATCCTCAGATTAGAGGATGCCTAACTTCTAGGCAACTCCTTCACCTAAATGGTTTAAGAAATTTGCAAGTCAGCGATTTATTACAAAGGCTTCTGAGTAATCATAAAAATAAAGAGAGGAACTGTCCCTTTCCAGTTTAACACCCTACCTCTGTCTCCCTGCCGGCTGGTCCCCGCACTCAGTCGCAAGGCCAGGCCCCGCTGTTGCTTCACACCAGAGCCCTTTAACTAGAAGCCTAATGCCAAACCTGAAGCACTTAAGTTTAAATTGCAGCTTTCCCAAGAAAAGAGAAACAACCACAGCCACAGAATTAATGTTCACAGCATCTCAGCAGCCACACTCCAGGCCAGTGCACCAGCCCTCAAAACCCTTTCCCACGCGCTTTCCTTGAACACGCCACCGCTCTCCACACAACACAAGCTCAGCTTTCAGATCAGTTCCTCCAGGTCTGTTTTCTGCTGCAAACTCAGCACAGGCTTTTGGCAACTCCAAGGCAGTTTTGATTCCTCACAACCTGCCAGGTGTCTGAAATACAGGCTCACAGGCCATTAGTGCCACGCAGGAGAGAAAGCAGAGCGAGGCCAGTGACACAGAGCCAGCTCCGTCTCCTCTGCACTGGGTGACAAGGCAGCCAGCTGGTTTTCTCACATGTTTTACAAGCCCAAGACCATGTCAAAGGCCCCCTCAGCCTTGCTGAACCCCATCTAGAGACTTCCTCAGCAGACAACTACTGAAAGCAGGGTGCTCAACTGCAGGGTCATGCTTGACGAAAACCAGGTATTTGTTAGAAAGGTTAAGGAGCAGTGGCACAGGACATGGAGGGTGGAGTCAAATTGAACAAATGCACATCTAGGATTATCAGAAATCTGTTCCCTACAACGCCAAACACAAAAGCCAGAAACACTACGAAGGGTTTGGTGGGTTTTTTTGCCCTAAGTAGCAACTAGCTTCACAAGAAGCAAGAAAAGAAAAAAGGTAAAGAACGTTTCTTTTGTTGCTCTCTTAATGCCCAGTTGCCGTACACAAGTGCTCATGGCCTTTGCTTCTCCCATATAACCATTTGGCAGCCTTTGCTTTCCTATTTCAGAACTACTCGAGGCAGAAAACAACTGAAGTCCCACAGTGCAGCACTGCTACAGCCCTGTCCTGCGCTACCTGCCACCTTTTGTTCTGCTACAAGCAGAGCGAGGCTGAGCAAGACACCAGTTCCACCACTGCCGCCTCCCGCCCTCCCTCCCCCTCCAAGGAGCGGATCAGCAGTGAGATCACTCACCCTCTTCCTGGACACGGTCTTCCACCTCTTCAGCACAGATCCCAGGGAGAGGTGACCACATTCGTGCTGGGAGATGAAGCTAGGAGCGCTGTGCAGAGCTGTGGGGCCCACGGAGCTGCATGGGGCCACGCTGTCCCCGGAGGTGCCACAGGTGCTGCCAGCACACGCTCCCCGTGCACCACACTGCACCCAAGGGCGGGCACCAGGAGCCTCCCAGCCCCACAGAGGTGGGCCAGACAGCTTCCGTGGCTTGCAATACAGGGTCAGAAAAACCTTCTTCGCTTTGAAAAGCTGAAAAATTAAGTTTCAAACCCCTATTTGACACTGGCAGTAGTTTCCTAAAGATCACCGAATGAGGAGGACTGGAGCAGAGAAGAGCAATGTGCCCAGGTGTTCGCCACATAGGAGGAAAACCACACGCGACATGGGCACACGCACGCTCACTAGGTTTTCAAGAAACAGCTGTGGCACTAAGCAACTGCTCCAGAAGGCTTCCACTTCCTTTTGCTTTCCTGTGGTGGGTAAGGAAGAAAGGGAAGGACAGAAGGTCTTTCTGAACATGTCATCAGAGAACTGTCAACAGGAACAGCAGAGACAGTTTGCAGTTGTCTGAAAATGTTATCAGCAACAACCTTCAGAGAGCCACTAAAGACTGCAGATTTGCTCCATATTTCCCCATCCATGTTTAAATACCGCTGCCTCAACACACCTTCTCGGCCCCATAACAAAGTTGGATTGAGCTCTGAGCTAGAGGAAGCAGATTTGTGCTGAAGATAGTAGAAACTGAGTTCACTCCAAATTAATTGCCCTACAAAATGATACCAAGTCACAGACATCTCACCCAGCGATTGACTCACCTTGGCAAAAACATCCTTTTGAAAGATCTGCACTCAACCACAGCTTCCAACACAGTTTACAATATAAAAAAAAGAACAACAGTGATTGAAAGCCATTAAATAAGTTTCAGTCTGCTGTACTAATTCACATGACCAGAGCCTGCCAGAGCCTTCAGTTTACACAGGCCCATACCTCACATGCACAGAGTCAGCAAGAGCTTTCAGAAAGCTAAAGGCAACAGTTCAGTTGCAAACACCTTGTTCAGAACCACCCACTTGGTACTCCAGGCTTCGGATTCCTCTTACTTTAACCTCAAATTTGTTTAGGAAGGAGCCACTCCAAATTATATTTCTCTTACTACACTGAATACAAATGGACATATTAAGGTTCAGAAAAAACATTTTAGCATTCAGTCAAGAACCTAGGTCCTGTGACAGATACTTTATAAGATGAGGGGAGTTAAAGAGGAAAGAGCAGCCCCAAGAAATGCACCCTTGGATGCCCTTCCTTCTCCGCCTTAAAGAGGATCCTTGCTCTCCACATACCCTCTGCATTCTTCTGTATAAAGAGGAGTTCCAGCAGGACTAAACACACTCCAGGCAGCCCCACATCTCAAAGGCAGAAGCTTTAAAGGTTTAAAGCAACATTATGCATCAAGATTTCAAAATTACCTCAAACAAAGTACTTAACATACAATGTGAAGTGCTTCATGGAAGCCACTCAAGTCATCCCTACTGGCACATTAAATCAATCCTTTGGTGTATGACAGAATATTCTGTGCATAGCCTTTGCCTATTTCCTTAAGAGCTAAGAAGTTGTTCTCAAAGGGAACACAGAAAGGGGTGGTTATATAACAAGAGGATTTATCTTGTCAAGATAAAGACAAGCCACCCCCCAAAACAGATACCACATCACGTTACACATGAAGTCACTAATACTTGTCACTAGAGAGTAGGGTTTGCATCACTGCCATCAGTACAGGTATGAGGAGCCACAGACAATGCAGCCCAGCTGTAAAGGGTTAACATTATCAGTTTCAATAGAAAATCCTATAAGGTGGCATTATACCAGGCTATGGCACTAGGAAGACTCCCGTGAAAAGTAAAAGATTCTGTCCTGAGCTCACACATGCTTTAGAAAGGTTTTCCTGTCGGTGGAGCAAAACTGTATTTAACCGGTCTCTTCAGTACATCCTGTTACCATTACATCCTGAACACATATGCAGAAAAGTGCATGTGCAGCCAGGTGCCTCTGTTCTGGTTCCAGCCTTTGCTAAGTGTCTACAACAGAGACAAGTAGAGGAGCAAATGCTAGATCATGGTTTCTCTTTATTTTAAGATGTCACTATTAACACACATTAGTCACGCTATCCTAAGTAATCCCCTAGACACCTAGGGAATGTAAAATCCTCTAAGATTTTATTAGCTCAAGAGACCACCATTAAAAGCTTTGATTTTAGTGTTCTATAGTAAAAGTCTAACAAGCTTTCACCCTGCCAGACTAATGTGCGATTCAGTGACAATATCCATTTACAAATCAATAATACATCATACATCATCCCCAGCTTTACCTCTGGAAAGTGCTAAATGGAGACAATGAACCAACTATTTACAATTTCAAATCCTAATATATTTACAATAGAAACCAAAGTATTTAAAACCATTAAATATAGTGTTTAACTCTGCTATATTAGTTTACATGAACACAGCTTACCTCTGGCATCATATTTCCAATGCTAATATTTCTGCCAGTAATTTATGATTTTTTTAAAAAATTGCTATTCCTGGAGGGGGAAAAAAAAAGCTTAAAAACCAACCCAAAACCTCCAGGCATTTCAGAGCCCTGAGGAATTACCCACCCTCGATAGTCTTCAGGTAGAAGTACTGCAGTGTTCAAGAGAGACTTCCAAACTCCAGGCAATCCTTTAAAACCTAATGCATATGTAAAACATTAAGAGTCAGTAATCCACTGAACACGTGTACTGGAGTCACTGCTACCATTCAGGTTTTGCTAATCCATAGTCAAGAAGGAAACTGCTGCTTTGCTGTTTCTCCCTCCATTACAATCCCTCCACCCACAGAAAGTGTTTTGTGCACCATAGTCCAGAAGAGCTAAGTAGGCATCGTCTTCTCTTCTTTGCTGAAAGGCTGAACTGAGCCAGGCTTTACCCATGACAGGCCAGAAACATGCATGCTTTTGCAGTGCTGATCTTCTGGCTTCTTCTAGGTAGAAGAAAGTTAAAGTCAGAACTATTAGATACCCCAAACCCTCTTAAGTCCCTCCCCATCCATTTTACTTTTGGCAAATGCATGTATAAAAGAGGTTAGCATTGTTTCCTCTCCTCAAAGAGGAACAGTCAAATGGCTGGTGGTTTCATTTCTGTGAACGTGTGTGGCATCTGCAGAACTACCTGGACATCACAGGAGAGCTTAATGACTCAGTTCCTGTTCTGCTACCCCTTCATACCATCAGGATTAAAAGACACTCTCCAAATAGTGCCTTTTGCTTGAAGGCCATGGCCCAGCACCACTGCACTGATTTGCAAGATTTCTTGGTTCTACAGAAAGAAGCGTCAATCCAAATCAAAACACTTCAGCCATGAACCTGACGTTATAACGGTAGCGTACTGCCTCGTGATGCTGGGCATCCTGTGGACGTGGTCTCCACCCCACTGAAGGCTTCTGAATGCAAACTGACATAGCAAAGTAGCACCTGACACCTTTGCTACACCGTGGAACTTCTTCATATTTTCCAAGGACAGCCCTTCCCTTCCCTGAGCATTTACCAAGGTTAAATGCTTGAACAGCAACTATTTCTAGCCAACACAATGCAATGAACATTTGAGAGTGACCACCACAATTTAAAAGACAAAAAAAAAAAGCTTCAAGTTGAGGGAGAAAGGTGCAACCTCAAGCATCGGTAGACTCACAGCAGTTTATGAAGAACAGTAAATTAGATACCTGCTCTAGCAGGTCAAAGAAACAGAACAGCTTGCAGGTTTTTTGCATACCAGGAAGTAGCCCTGCCCCTACACTGCTACAGGCTCATCAGATCATCTAGATGCCAGCTACATCAAACCTGCAATGACACATCAAGCCCTCGAAAGGGATAATTAAGTAAGTAGACTTTGTCATCCTATAGGAAGCCTTTTGCCTGACAAAGTAAATTAAGCCAGCAAGAAAACTGAGCCTGCACTTCTTCTGTCCCTCCCCACATTTTGTGTAAAAGGTGACAGTGCGTGACAGAATTGTCACAACACAGACAACATCAAACAAGAGGGATCAGTTAGGCTTGAGCCTGGCAGAGAAGCACCTGCCTGTCACCTGCTGCACACAGGACATCACCTAGCAAAAGCCACGTGCTCAGCAGGGAACTGGGACATCACAGCCTTCCCTGGGCTACAGCTCTAGAACAGACTCGTTGTTTCCCAAGGCACAGGAACTACACAGGTAATAAAGAAGGATAAAGGTTGCAGGAGAAAGGAATGACAGGATACATGATTAGGGAACATCCTTTTAGAGGGAAGGAAAAGGACATTCTCATCTCACTGACATTTTGGAACATACCTAAGGCACAGAAGTTTGGCCATTCCTGCGATCAACAGACTGCTCTGGCAATTAAAGCACCATGCATGCAATAGTTACCAAAGATGTTAGTTTTCACTTAAAAATAAACTAACATTCACCTCCAAAGAAAAAAAGGACAAAAGAAAAGTCATCACTGATGACTTACATCATGGTAGCATTACATTTGCTGTCAGTCTCTGAGACAACATCATATCCCTTCCATTTCTAGGGCCTCAACCTGTTCTTTCTCTTTAGATCTTTGATTTAAAGCATAAGAAAGGAGGTGGAGAACGAAGGACAAGGCCAGCGGAGGGGGGGAGAGTCAAAAGTATTTTTTAAGTTTTTATAAGAACATCAAGAAGTCAGAATCTGATAAAAATATTTTCCTGTGTGCGTTCTAAGGCAGAAGAAAGGCCACCTCGCCTCAAGCCCTGCTGTGACACTGCCAGCTGGGAACATTGCTACACTGAGCTTACAGGCAACGTATTATATTAAGATGAATGTAAAAATCTCATTCATGCCAGAAGACATGCAAGAACATGAGCTAAAGCTTGCAGTGAGGAAGAGAAGTTTGCACTGCCAAAAAAAATTATTTTTTAATTACAAAAAAAGCAGCAAACCACACCACAGCTCTAGTGCAAGAAGCCCGAGTCAGTAACTAAAACATCCAGAGTGCATTTCCTTGCCCGTTCAGCAGATACCAGCCACCATTTCAGAATCCCTATGCACTGCAAGTGGATCAACTTGTCATGCCACTCAGTGCAGACTGAGAACTGCTGTGCTCCAGCTCTTGCCAAGTGCAAAAAAATTACTGGAAATAAAACCTCAAACAAACAAACTTACCCCTTCCCACCAAAGGTGCTGCTCAGGTGAAAGCAGAAGTAACTCTAAGCACCCTTTGATTAGTTGTCATTAGAAATCAGCAGCATCAGAGATGTGAACAAGATACTCACTCTGCTTGTGCTGCTTCAAAAAGTTTGGAATGAGAAGAAAGCCCTGAAGCTTTGAGTCAGCAATAAAAGATCTCTCAACAGAAGAGAAGAAAGAAGTTGGGGGCTCTCAGGTTATGCAGAGGCGATAACAGTCATCACAAGTACAGGACAAGCTAGCAGGCAGTCCACAAATGCCTTCTTTCCCCTTCTTCACTCCCTTCCATCCCTAAACAAAGAAATCTGCCAAGTGCGCCAACAATTGTACTAACAAAGCTCTCTAGCAGGCTAGATGATTAATTGCTTAACACACTGAAGTTAGAACAGTGACGTAACTGCTTAGTTAGGCGACCAAATCAGTTTCAGTGTGCCTGCTGATCCAAAAGAGGGCTCGAATAAGGTCTGTCTAGTACATGATCATCACAAAGAGAACCTTTCTTCCCTTATCAGGCAATAAACCCTTACTATGGCGAGAATCTGGACTTTGCACATACCTTCTGAGTCAACATCTTCTCTCTAGCTTCTTCATGTATAGCTGGATTCCATGGAGAAAAACTATGGAGAAAGCATAGTTACTTGCTTTGCATTTTTGCAAACTACAGCATAAACGCAGCAGAAAGCAGTAATTTGCCTTGGTTTTGTTTGTTCAATTTCAAGTAAACTACAAGTCTGAGTTTTCACTGTTAAAACATACGGTTTGGGAAAAAATTCAAAATTTCAACATGAAATAATTAAGTTTTAGTTTTTGTTTGCAATGAAGTTCAGCAATGCAGCAGGTGTTACACAAAATACTTCTCATATTCACTATGGAGCTGACTGTTCCATCCCCCATGCAGTCAAGCTAAAAAGTATTTTAAAAGTATGATCAAAGCTACAGTCATGCAAACTGAGTTCCGGAAAGCCTGAAAGCAATATTTACTCCATGGGTTTCTCCACTTGAGGGAGGTGGAATGGTTTTGGGGCTTGTTTGTTTGTCTTGGGGTTTGTTTGTTTGTTTGGGGTTTTGTTGAGGTTTAAGTCTTGGTTGCCTAGTGAAAAACCAGTAAACACAAGTGTCTAGTTATATTTAAGATTCACTCAATACCGAACAAAAGGAAACGAGCGTGGGAATATTCAAAGTATTGCTATAAACGTAAGAAAAAACAGGTCAGTCAACCTTAGCAGAGAAAGGCTTCAAATCAACAGTTATACCAGAACTTGTTCTCAAAACGTTAGGACATGCTGAATTTGTTCATGGTACTTACACAATTGCATAGGGATCCTCTATTTTAGGCTGATCAAATAAATGACTGCTGCATAGTTTGACACTGTCCACCACTTTACTTTTGAACAGCTGAATATCTTTTTCATACCTGCAAGAGAGAGGTAAGTAATGTTCAGTACAAGGAGGCACAGGTTTGCTCTGCAAGCACAGACAGACCTGGCAAAGCCTCGGCTTTAGTTCCTAGTGCAACCAACTCTAGAGGTAAAGACCATGAACTGATAAACAGTTTTACAAATCTCTTGTTTCTGCAAGTCTATGCAAAAATCTCTGAAGAGACCATGTGTATGCACGTGGAAGATACTTACAGCACTGCAGCCTCAGGGTTCAGAGGACTAGTTGTATCAATCTTGTAGAAGACTCTGCGAGCATACATTAATACTTGCCATATGTGATTATGATTCCGCCTAAAAAACAAAACACAATGAAGAACAGAACAAACTTCTTTCAAATTATACATCAATATTTTACCACTAACCTCCATTTTGCAAATGCTCTTTTCACATCCAGTTCACCCGATAAAGGATCTACTAATGGATGGAAGACAGGCAGATCAAAAACCAGGCGCTGCATTAGAAAAAAAGAAATTTGTTACGACAACTTCAATCCTAATGTTAAAACCACAGGGTGAAGGTCAGTCAGATTTGGCTTCCAAATAATAATTAATTGTTATTGTATTAAAAGAAAGCAACCTGAAGTGATTTACACCAGCTGTGAAACTGCAACCCAACACACCCATGTTACATGCAGGGTCTTGTGCTCTCTCACGTACTTATCACCAAACCAGGAAAGCAGCTCAGCTAACTGCACAAGCACTAGTGCCAACACAGGCAATAACACCAGATAAGATCAGATTAAAGGAGTTTTTTCTGATTTTGCTATTTGTGACTGAAAGCTTTTTACATACTTGAGCTACAATCAGTATTTTTTTTTACCCTACACACTTTTAAGTAATCAGTGCATGGCATCTTCAGTTCTGCACAGCTAGTTTCCTCTGGTGTTCGTGCATGCTTCCAAAAGAAAACTTAGTTTCAGCAGGAAGGTTTTAAAGCCCTATGCTAGCAAAAGAGTGATGGTTGTATGAGAGGTACTAATATTTGAAAGATACTGTTTGATACTAGTTCTATCCTTTTAAAGATCATAACTTCACACAAAATTTAACACCAAGCAGACAGCTTCCCAACATAACAACTCGTTTTCAACTATGGCAGTTATATCCACCTGTCCCCGCATCTTCCTCTTAAAGGAATTTGTCCAAGAGGGCCAGCTGCTCTGCTCTGGAAAGTCAGATTGCTACAGGGTTTTTTTTTTTGTTAGTTTTTTTTTTTTTTTTTTAATCGATGTAATAACTTTGATACTTTTCCCTAAAGAGGAAAAGGGAGTACAGAATTTGAATACTTCTTTAAGTGTTTCGCAGCAGAACAAGAGTTGAGGTAAAGAACTGGCTGATAACTTAATATTCTAATGCATCTAGCCTCAGGAACTTCAGTCTACACCAGCCTCAGTAATCAGAGTCACATGATTCCTCCACAGATGTTAGGAAATATGCACAAGACATCGCAAATGAGCCCAGCCAGCTGAACAAAACTACTTCAAGGAAATGAGAAGCTAGTTGGTGTATTAGCTTTAACAAAAAGTCACACTTAAAACACCAGAAAACAAGAAAAACCTGAGACACACACAGTAACTTACCGGGCAGTCTCCATCTGGGTAATTATCAGGAATATAGACAGTAAATTTAAACACACCATCCTGGTAGAGCCCATGTCTTATGAATATTACACCAAACCACACTGCAAGTGAGAAAGTTTGCTCGAGTTAAAGAATTGAAAATGTATATATATAAAATTTTAAAGGTTAAACTGAAACTTACTTAATGCTGATCGGTAAGATGGCTGCACGTAGACACCCGGCAATTTCTGCTTTACAACCAAGGTACTGCAATTAGAATCAGTATTTAGAATAGCTCCACAACTACACTAAATCTACAGCCAGCTGACAACAGTAAACCCACAACACACTGCCAAGAGTTTAACAGGGGACTGCTTCCACAAACTTACACTCAAATCCCAAGGGTAGATCACTCACAGAAGGATGTAGCAGAAACCTAGTGAAACCATTTTCTTTCACTCTTGCTTTTCCTACCCCTCTAAGGGTCACTAACAGGAAACATTACTTCTCCTGATAAAACTGTAAGCAGAGAAGCAGAAATAAATTCTTCCCTCAGTAGATGCATTAAATGCATGTCAGTCATGAAATTTCCACTTTTCTACTGAATCCCCAGTTTCAAGAGAAGAAAAAAAGAAATGCAATTAAGTAATTCTGAAGACAGATTTGCAGTCAATTGTAGTTAATTCTGAAATGTGACCTAACTTTACCTTCAATTTTAAACAAGTAGTTTTTTAGTTTGAGATTATGCTGCAGTCAAACAGAAATTACACTGGTAACTGACAAAACAACATAACACAGAATAAAAAGAACAGCCAAGAACTGGGGTATATTAGAGATGTGGACTGAGTGATTCCAGGCATATTATTAACAGGACGGACCAAGTCATTTTCCCAAACTTGCACTTATTTGCTATTTCACTTCTTGTGATGATAATCCAGTCACGATCTTCAGTCATTTATGACCAGTGCATTATAAAAAGTTTCTACCTCTCCCTTTGCCTTTTAGGAAAGTCCATCTGATAATCAACAGCACTACCCAGGCAAAATGTGCTGTTGTTGCTATTTTTCAAATCAATAAGAACAAGAAGCTGATAGCAAGTTTAAAAAGATGTAGTTGTATAGTATTCAGATAGTACTGACCACTATAAAAATACACCACATTATTCACTTCATAAGTTTTCCAGTTACTTGGCATATTATGTCCACTACACTGAACTCTGCATGCTTGCACAAGCAAACAATAATCATAAAGCAAACTATTAACACAGTGCTCTGCTTACAATTTCCAAAAGATTCATTATTATTTCTCTAATAATGAATTTGGTAAACTAGGAGTTTACATTATGATACCAATACATTTTTGCATGCTGCAGAAGAAAAACATCTTTTTTGAATTAGAGAAGTCAAAAAAAGATTAATGTTTTCAGAGTTCTCACTTTCCATTTAATGGTTAAATTGAACTGATCCTTAGTGTTGCATAAGGACTCCAGGGATTTCATTCCAAAAGACACCACATACTTGAGAATCCAGTATGTCTGTTACAGAGGAAGTTCCTTCAGCTTTGTAGCACAAAACAGTTTATGTAACTTAGTAGAACTGGAAAGTTTTGCAGACAAATAAGAGATTTGCATGTTCCTGCAGCAGTCTACAAATCACTAGATTGGATCCAATGCAACTGATCACATTAACTGCTCCCTCCCAGTTTTCATGGTAAATATAACTGAAAGACAGGAAAGAATTTAGTCTTCCTAATACCCACTTAATAAGCCATATCAGGAGGCATTCAAGTGTTCCATGTAACAACCAAAGTTAGTTCTCACTTCCTAACTCCATTAGACAGTACCATACATTCATAACCATCTTCCCACTAGACATCTGCTTGCTTCTATTAATATTTAATATTTGTTTCAAAAATTTGGTATATCTGACCAAAAAACTACTAGGATAACCACTATTAGGACGCCTAAACCCACAATGTATTTACTTCAAGACTGAGAAATACAATAGTTCAGAGAATCACATCTAAACACACCCCTTAAAATCTTATCTCATATTCCTCTCCCCCTTCTACCTCAAGAGACTGAAACTGCTCCAGAAAAATGATTTTGTGGAAGTTAAGTTTTACTGCCTTCTTCAAGGACTATGGCAGTGACACCATGCAAGAACTAGACCCCTGCATGTTTTTTTCCCACTGAAGCATAAGCCCAATGACCTAAAAAAAGACAAAAAAAAGCAAAAACCTACAATTCTGCAAGGAGGGAATACTCCAAATAAAAAGGCCCATAGGAAGCATGTGTTCCATTTGTCGACTGAGATGACGTGGCAGGGGAAGCAGGTTTGGTTATTGGCACAGCATTCTTTGGAATAGAAGGCAACTGTTTCTTTGTAGAGGCTCGTAGAGGACTGGTTCGCAGATCTCCACTCAAAGTTTTCTCTTCAGCATCGGGTCTCTGTTAGGTTAAAGAGAAACATGAGATTACAGGACATATTTCATGAACATTTAACATATGAACATATTTTAACATGGGTTTAAACCCAACCTTGCTAATTACACATTTGGCCAATGAAATATATCTTGGGTTTCAGTGTTCTATTGCTGTGGGTCAGGGGGTGGTATCCGTTCGGGTTTTGTTTTTAAATAGACTATTATTCAATCAAACCTAGGCTACCAGTATACAAGTAATCAATGCTGGATAGGAAATCTGCAGATTAGGACAAACGCTTAAGGAGGCTTACATTTATTTAGAAACGGGAACCAGATAGTATGTAACATCAGCTTAGAAGTCAATCTATTTCTAGCACACAGTGCATCAAGATAAATCATTTCCACTGACAAACTCTAGACCTCAAAGAGTCCTTAAAGGTAGTGTAAAGCTGAGATGAAGTAAGAACTTTCTACAGAAAACAATGTATTTCACTTCCTGACTGTGCTTAAGACACCAACATCCCTCTCAGAGCTGATCACATAGCCTGTTCCCACTGTGGGAGAATCACTATTTGACAGGGATATCAAGCCCAATTTAAAGAGTTTTGCTATAGCAACCTTTTTATGTCTATGCTGTCTTATATTAAAAAAAAAAAGCAAAAAAAAATCCCTTTCCTACTTTTCACTGCTAGAGAACACTGCACTATGTACAGACCTCAGGCTCATTCTACAGACTGCCAAGACAAACGTGCAGGCTACAGACTTGTGATGAGGCTCGTTGTGGTGACTGAAGGCATGATGTAGGCTATATTGTTTCTAAGCGCTTGAGACTTGGACTAGTAACAATACTTATGTCACAAGCATCGTCAACAAACTTACACAGCTTGCCCTAGCAACACCTGAGAAGTGATTGACCCTGGAACCATCATGCCTTTATACGCACAATCTGAAGTAGCAATAGCATTACGGAGGCACAGCTTCGTCAATGCTCACTGCACATGCCATACCTGGCTAAGGTTTAAGACAGTAAACAAATGCCATAAGAAACAAGTGTTTCAACCACATGAACAAGTTTGTTTCATCTTTCCTCCTTAAAGATGCTTCAGATAAGAAAAGTCAGCAAATTTCGGAGTAGCCTCCATCCACAAGCACATTCCAGTTAATACAGCTCAAAGCTAGCTTACAGTTTCATTGGAGATGATCACAGCCCTCAGGATAAAACACACACTCCAACTGTATTTGCACATCATCCGTTGGTCTTTTCCAGACCTGCTACCACCCCTCAATGTATGTTAACACCTTATGGCATCCATTCATTAAATACCTTGCGCACAGAACTTGTAGACATGCTCCAGAAAGGGTTCATAACGTGTATTCCGATAAAAGACTGCAACTTTTCCGTGTCTTCAGAGTGTCTTCAGGCCTCTCTAGTTTAAACCCTAAAAATACACAGAATGGATATGCATTCTAATAGATAAACAGATAAAGATAACTCAGATGTAACTCCACAGTGAGCTTTATATTCCCATAACATCAAAATAAAACTTCTTGTAGTTAAGATTGGCGATAGTTAAAATTGACAAAGCTCTATCATATATTAGACTCCAGGACAATAACATAGTTGTCTATGAAATAATTTTTGTGCTTGAATCCCTTCCTTCTTTCTGCTAGAAAGACACTCTAGATTCTGTGTTCCATGTTTTCTCTTGACAACCAGAAAAAAATCTGTCGCAGGACAGCCAAGAACCATCCTCTCTAGCCATGCAAATATTAAAAAGCAATCACTTCACCACTCAAGTCCAGCACCAGACAGTGTGACAATGGCTTACTCTTGTAGCATGGTCAGGTGTTGTCCCTCGCATACACTGCTGACTCTGCATGTTTCTGAAGTGCTCCAGTTTGAAAAAATCTCTGCCATTCACAGTGAAAGAGCTGATCTCCCCATCGAGTTTGCACCATGTATACGTCATTTTGTTTTTGTCTGCATTGGAACACCACCAGGAATAGACACAGCCAGAGAACACAGAAGTTTTTCTGTAGCTTATTTAATGGTTTCATTATGAGCACTAAGCCTTAGTGCTTTTTAGATCAGCAGTTCAATCACAAGGACTTCAGAAGTATTTGGAGTGTCAGTGTGTCATCTACTGCATGTCCATGTGTCTTTTTTTTTCTTTTTCAAAGTCTTGCTATTGTTTGTGCAAGAACACTCACGTACAGCACCTCTTGTCCAGCACAGCCTATTTCCTGTACTCTTTCTTCCCTCCCATTCCCCTAGTTTCCCTTCCCCGCTCCACTCCCCATTTCTGGCTACATTAACTAAGGTTTGAGGCAACTCACTTTACTCAATTTCTTTAATAGGAAGTTGTACAACACTGACCAAGGCAATTCCTAGGATGAGAGATAAACAAAGAGAATGGCACAGGCTTCTACTGTGGTCAACACTAAGTTTTGCTACACTAAGCAAGGCACCACCTGTTCACCCATTGCTTTCGTTAGTTTACAGAGAAAAAGGTAATATGATCAATCTTTCTAAAAGGAAAATTAATGTCAATATTGTTAAATGAAATAACAAACAAACAATAAATCAGACTATTTATCCAAAGAAAGTCTAGCCATAGTGAATTTTTAAAATAAATGCAAGCACCAAATAATAGGTATTGTTCTAGACTATCTAGCAGCCAAACATTCAAAAAAAAATGCAAGCACCATTCATCAATGTGATAAAAATTCATTTCCCCACCCCAAAACCATTTCAAACATTCCAGCACACGATTCCTCCATATGTTTTTCCTCTTCATCAGCCAGAGAGTCTCACATCATTGCGAGCCACTGAAAACAGAAAGTCAAAGCACAGCTACTGTGCTGGGGCAGGCCCTGTGACAGCAGGGAGAAGATGTTTTCACCTTCCCCCATCTCCTGTCTGGAAAGCAGAGCCGCACCAGAGGGCTACGCCACGGGCCTCTTCTCTTCCACAAAATTCAGCCAGGCTAAGACAGCAAGACAGCAGGCTGGGAAGGTACAAGACATTTCCTGGGGAAACTTCGGTGTAACCAGAGGGTGGAAGAACTGACGCACAAAGAGAGCACCTGAGTGCTATGGCTTTGACAAGAGAGAAAAGTGCTGGAAGCTGAGGTACAGGCTGGAAGACAATTAGCTGGAATCTGGAGTGATTATGGGGTTTGAGTGGGACTTTTTTGGTTGGTTGGCTTGGGTTGGTGGTTTCTTTTGAGACTAGGTAACATAAATCACATTATTCTAGAACCAGACATATGAGATACAGGAGTTGAGCAGGACAAAGAATGAGGTGTGTACGTGAAAAACAGCCTAACCTACTACCAGTGAAACAGGGAACTGATCTAGAACCTCGATAACTGCTGCTGGATGGAGTTCAGTCACTGACTCCACCTTTCAGAAAGCAGCTATGCGTCTCAGTACACTTCCAGCTTTGCTGAAAAGCTTTTCATTATAGAGACGCTTATTTACAGGCTCTTAAGAATGGTTTATATCTCCAAATAAAACATTACTTTAGCTCTAGTCAAACTACAGAGATTCTCTTGCACAAAGATCTTGTATCCAGTTGCCTGCCAGTAATAAGTGATACATACTGTTGTCTTAAACGTCTTGTTAAGCTGTCTCCAGTCCCATTCACCTGTCAAAATACTATTTATGATGGAAAACTAAAAACCACAGAGTACCAGCTTCCAAGAGGAGGGTCATTTAAAAACCCTTTCAATGTGTTTTAGAGCTTGTTTATTTCAAATCACACTCACTCCGGCTTCATGGAAGGAGGCTGCAGAACAGGAAATCAACCTGCTTATCCTCTCTAGTGCCTTTACCTCACAATTTACTATCCCACAGCAATCACAAGAATAATTAAAAATTTTTTTTAAAAAAAATCAAGTAACAGCACATTTAAGTTAGACTGTTTATCCCGCTTCTGACTATGCAGAAGATCAGCAGTGGACAAGGAGAGTCAAATCCCAACATCGTTAAGTGGAATTTCTCGTCAGTTTAGTCATTCAATCTTACATGGGGCTACGGTGTCTACTACAAGGTACCTACGGCAGCTCACAGTGCTGTAACTACCAAAACAATCGGGTTCCCAAAAGAAGCCAATACACTCTCCTCCTTTTATGAAAAGTGAATAAATACACTCAAAATCATTACCCTGTCTCCTTTCACGTTGTCATCACTCACACAGTGATGACACAGTGCCTTATTTAAGAAAAGGCTTAACCGTGTGTCGCTCAGCAATACATTCTGCTGATTTCTACTACTTCAAGAATAGAAAGTAACAGCAACCCTCCCAAGCAGTCCACCTCCCACGCGCTTTTTATAGATATCTTTTCCTCTAGTGTCTTCCTTCTAGTACAACAGATATTCAAAAGAGACACAACAAACTTGTGAAGAAACATTATTTCAAATGCTGCTTCTTGGAAAGGCCATCTGACTTCTACACAGCGCTGCATTACCGGGGTCCTGTCACACCTGGACCAAGAAAGCCACCTGCCACCAATCACAACCTTATGTTGATTTGGGCAGCAACTGAGATGCACAATACAGGAGAGCAATCAGAGCAAGTGTAAACTCATGCAGTACTTATCACTCTAAAACAATTAAAAAAATAAAGACATCACTAGTCATAAACCAAAATTTTAAGTACTCTGCTTTTGCACCTTTTCCTCCTCAACACTAGGTATTCTCATTAAAGATTACTTTTATTGTTTATACGTGCTGTCGTATCATGTGTCATATTTTTCCCCTGTCATCAGCAGAGCTATTAGACTGCATATAACACTAAACCAACCTGACAAAAACATCACCTGTCTGGAACAGAGCACTTTCTAAATATTTTATGGAAACATAAATGATTCCTCAAGAAGGAAAAAAGAAGTATAAAAACCAAACATATAAAATATGTAATTAAATTTTTTATATACATGTTTTTATGCATTTTATTCCCTACCTAAAAGGAAAGGTAACCACTCCTACAGTCGAGAATAAACAGAGCCGATTAGGCAGAGCACTGGAGAAGAATATACATCGATCACAACACCGTTACAAGTTTGTCCAGTAACTGTAACCGTCAGTTTACACCAGAACTTATTTCTCCTCAGTACACCTAGTCCTGATCTTCTCAGGACCCAAAGACTTCACCAGCCCACACCTCACCCTGCTGGAAGGAAGGCTGGCAGTGGGCAGCAGCACGGACCAGTCAAGCCTGTTTGCCGGCTCCTTCTCCACTGATGGCTTACACCTGTCACACCAACACCTGCTGCTGGGACTGCCACCCTCCAGCACGCTCAGCGCGGAAAGCACCGTCTGCGCCCAGGAAAGCAGCTCTCCTACAGCAGCCAACAGCTTAAAACACACCAGGGGACCCCCTGCCAGGTTCCCCAGGATCGCTGTGCTCCCAGAGGGGCTGTCAGGGGGAGAGCTGCGGGGTCACAGGGGGAAAATTAAAAACAGTTCTGCAAAGGCCCGAGAGCCGAGCGGGGCGAGGCCGCCGCCGGTATTTCAGATCGGGGCCTCGGCCGCGCCTGGCACCGCACAGCGACGCCGCTGGGGAGGGCACGGAGCGAGGCCCGCGGGCCCAGCGCCGCTGGCAGCCGCCCCAAGCCCCGGCGCTCACCCCGCCGCGAGGTCCCCGGCAGCTCCTCACAGCGCGCACGGGCGGGCGCCGGCCCAGCCCCACCAACAGGTGAGGGCCCTGCGGGGCGCAGACGCACGAGCCACCGCCACCGCCGTGCCCGCCCTGCAGCGCGGCCGGGGCTGTCCCCTGTTCCCGTGCCGGCGGAGACCGTGTCCCCGCGCCCACCCCTGGCGACACGCCCGAGAAGCAGGGCCGGGCCCGGCGCTGCCGTGCCGCCACCCTCAGGCGCGCGCCCGCTCCCTCGCTCACCCGCGCCAAGGCTCGCGCCGCTCCGCTGGACGCGCGGCCCAGGCCCCGCCAGCCGCCGCCGCTCCCCCTTCACCCCCGCCCCTGCCCCATTTAAAGCCCTCCCCTCGGCATCGCACATCCGGACCTGGCCTGTCCCTCGGCCAATCGCTGCCCGGTTCTTCCGGGAAGGCTCGGCTAGGCGGGGTGACGGGCACACAGCCAGCCAATCACAGCCACCGCCCTCTCCCCGATGCAGAGAGGCCGACTCTTCTTCTGTCACAGCGCGGGGCCGACGGCCGCTGGGGGTTCCGCCCTGGGGACGGGGACTGGCCCGAGTGCCTGTCCCTCTGGGGTGGGGCGGACCAATGGAGCGGTGGTGACCCACCTGTCACGCTCTCAACAGGAAGAAAGCGCTGGGGTGGAACTTAGAGAAAGGGATCTCTCCTATTGGCCGGAGACGGGGAGCGGAGAGGCGTGCGATTGGCCGGCGGGCCGGGGCGGGGAGAGGGCGCGGCCATTACTTGGCGGACTGGGGGGCGGTGGCCGAGGGGCAGTGGGGCGAGGGGCAGGGTGGCAGAGCCTGGCCGCGGCATGGCGGGCCCCGAGGGCGCGCGGCCGGGAGGGGGGCTGCGCCGCGGAGCGGTGCCGCTGGGGAATGGCGGAGGGACGGAGGCGCAGCCGTCACCGTCAGGCGCCGCGCCCTTGGTCCGTCGCTGTCCCTGGTCCGAGCGGAAACTGGCGTGGAGCGAGCGGAGAGGTTAGAGTGCCGGACTGCGTCAGGTGTGCTGAAGCAGGGCTGGAAAAGGCAGAGAAAAGGGACAGCGTGAGGGGAGCCGCCCGCGACAGCCCCGCGGCCGTGGGCCAGCTGCCTCCGCGCCGGGAGCAGGCGCTGGGAGCCCCCGCCGCGGGGGAGCGGTGCGAGAGGCCGGCAGCTCCCGGCAAGGGGGCGGCTAACGGGGGACGGACCCGCGCAGATCGCCGTCCTCGGAGCCGTGGTGACCTCGTCAGCCATGGACCGTAGGCAGGTTTTTTTTTACATCCTGCAGAACAGCGTTTAGCTAGGTTTTTTCGGGTTTTTTTAAGTTGAAAATACATACCGGCTTCCGCTAGAGGGTGATTTTTTCATTAACTCTAGGTACACGTACGGGTACATACACAATTTAGCTCCAAAGCTGCTGAAGAGATGGAGCAAAATAAAACTCGGGAGTGAGCTTTTATGTGTGATTAGACTTTTTCTGAGCCCGGTAGAACAATTACAAAAATGCTTTACCAAAGCTCAAGTAATTTGTCAAGGTTTGGAAGATGACAACAAAATCCATGCTACCTGAAGTATAAAAATTACAGAGAAAATCAATGAGTACATGATGGATTTTTTTTATTCCTAAGCTATGAGCAAAAATACCATAGTAAGGTTATCACTTTATCTCAATTATTGTAACCTTCTCCTATCTTCATGTCCTCAGAATGCCAGTTTAAAGTCTTCACTGGGTTAATAACATGATTCTGGCCAAACCACTGTCTCAGTTTCGAAAACCCTTTTGCAATTTCCTGTTCTTCAGTGTTTTGAAAGCAAGCTCCTTGCCTGCACCTCTGAAGTGCTGCACAACTTCCATTTATGTTCATATCCTGAATTACCTACTTTCCACTGCTACATGCAGTACCAGTCACCTACCTGCTACCCCCTTTTTGTTCTTAATCTCTCTTCTGCTATATATATTTTTTCTGCTCTAAATCTTCACAGCATCTCCCTGTTGAAGTTTACATTTCCAGAATTTTTTTTTTTTCACATGGTTATCTTCACCAGTGGGCTCTTCAGACCTAACCATTCCTCAAGGTGTCTTGCCTGATCTTGCTAAGGAATGCAAAGTGCTCATTAAGTGCTCATTTACATGTTATGCAGATGTCATAGATCTTGCACTGCAAAATTCCGTGGCTTAAACAATTTTTTCATGTTAATTGAGTGGACATGTTCAGGACGTTGCAAAGCTATATCAGAACCATAATATGAATAATATTTTAACTTTGATACCAAGGACTGAGAGGAATACTTTATCAAGCCATTGAACACAACAATCCTCCAAGCCCCACTAGAATCCAAAGTTTCATATTTTGCCAACTACAGAAATAATACTTTGACAAGAAACCAACTAGTTTTCATCTAAAACAATTTCTTAAATGCTTTTTTTCTGATTCACTGATAAGGAAAACACTTTAAAAATAATTTTTTACTAGAACCACTTGTAGTTAACGTACAGATCTACAACATCACCATTCGTGTGAATCCAGAAGCAGTTATCTATGTGCAATCTGGATGCAAGGTCATCCCTTAAAATAGTGTATCTGTGCTCAAATGATGCTGAATGTTTTCCTAAAATATCAAAGCATTCTAGTTTAGGTCCTTGGATTTGTTGCATCATTTTGTCCTGTGTGTGATCAAGTGAGGAAATCTGAAAACATGGCTTTCAATAAAACGTGATAGTAAATCTTTGGGTGTATGTGTAAACCTCAGTTAGCAGTACTGCTTGTACAACTGCAGTGTAATAAAGTTTATGCCCTCTTTTGCTTCTGAAACCCAAAGCCCATCCAAATAGATGTCCTCAGGTGAGCTTCACACATCAGGAAAGTTAAATGAAGACAAAGTTTACACCTTGGTAAATCAATAACACCAGAAATAGGTAAACATAATTACTTTGAAGAGGAATGCATAAAGTTGATGAATTGCAAGCTGAACTAAAATACAGAAGCCTCAAAAAATTACATGGAAGACTAGATTGTCATCTTAGTCACACCAGATCTGAATGAATTCTACTTAATAAAATCTTTGTATTTTGACTGATATAAGAGAATAATCTGTCCTAGAATACTTTTTGTATATTGCTTACCTTATGAAAGGTTTATTTCCCTGTTGCTTGGTACCTGCAGAAAATATTATAAGATTAATACAAGTCTAAATAAACTTTAGATAATTTTTCCCTATCTTTAGATACTTTGTTTCACCCAAAAGTATAAATACAGTAAGGAATTTAATTTAAAACTATGTTTTTAGGCTTGCATAGGAAAAAAGTGTTGGCCAAGGTTTTTCACAATGTGTATGTTCATACCCCAAAACTCATCATCAAAAGCTGAAACTGCCAAGCACCTACCCGCCTCTCTGTGGAAGAAGGAAGAGCGCGACGGCCGTATCGTTTAATGCATGTTCAATATGATGTTTAATTGTTCAGCGTGCAGAGACTCTGGGTGGTTCTGACTGACTCGGTGTGGGCCAGAATTCCGGCAGTTCTGAGCGGTGACCTGCACGGCAGGGCGGAGGCAGCCAGCCCGGCGTTGTTGGGTGCGGTGAGGGAGCGCCGGGCTCCGCTGGGTGGAGCTCTGCCGCTGCGCTGGCCGCACGTTGTCACCCACAGGCGGATAAATGACAAAAATGCTTCGCTGGCTGGAACACGGTATGTGCTGTGTGACAAAAAGAAACGATCAGGCCCAGTGCTCCTAGCCGCAAACAAATACGTGTGCTTATCTCCCAGTGAAGTTCCTGGTACTTCTATAGGGACACTAATACAAGAACTGTGAAAATAACCTATATAGCTACACAAACATTACCTCACTTGATACCTACAGAGATAAGTGATTCTGTGACTTTTTCTCTCTAGAAATACAAAGCTGAAAGATGTCATTTTCTCTTTTTTCAAAGCTAAAAAGCAGAATTACAGACATGGTTTAAAAACCTGAACCCCTGAAGATCTTTTTTTTGTACTTTCAAGTACAATTCCTTTGTGATCTGTATACTAAAAGAACACTTCATGAAGTAATCTAAGTAAAATAAAAGCAGTCAAGTAGTCAATTTAGATTTTTTTTGTTTGTTTGATTTTAAACCTCTGTGAAAATGGTGTACTCTCTGATGCAGGGATTATGTTCAGTTTCGCCATGCTGGTCTCTATTTGCATAATTACTGAGTGGTGAATGTGGAATTGCTGATAACAGGACATATCCATTCAGGAAACCAAGAGAAAGAAATTATCAGATCCCTAAAAAATGTTGATAAACATACAAAATTATTTTAAAATGAGTGTTTTCATTTTAAATACGTCTATGAACCAGTGAATAGAAGGAGGTTAATTCATAGTGCACAACAACCACAGTTCTCTCATCATTCTGAAGGACAGTAGAACAAGCAATATCTGAGTAAACTGTTTGAAACAGATTTTCTGGTAAGGCTAGAGCTATTGAATGTCTGTGGCCCTTCTTGCTTGGTAATACCAGGAATATGGGAGGAAGGCATTACCTGGGAAGGCCTCCCCAAAACTTATTACCTAAAATGCTAGTTCCCATACAGTCCATCATAGCTTGACAGAAAATGCTGTCCAAGTCCGTGGTTCCTTTAACACGTGGTGGGGTATGGGTCTCTTGAGCTTCTTTGGCACACTGCTCCATTTGGATTTGAAACTGCCATTTTTCTCAGTTTCACCCAGATTTACCTTGGCACAAGACAAGCCTGTTAACAAAATACAAGAAAGAAAACATCAAAATTTGCAAAGATTAATTAGAAGTTCATTTTTTTAGGAAAAAGATTGGAAACAAACAGCAAATCAAATACACCCCCTCTAGCTTACACTTAACAGTGTGATATTTCTCTGGTTTCTTAAAACCAAGCATAAGCTGGAAACTTTTTCTTATAGTGCTGTCATTTAAAGATGTTGTACATATTTTTCCTAATGCTTTTATTACAATGAAATCGCTAGAACGGATGTAGTTATAGATGCACCAACATAAAAATGCTTTTGACTGCATAATTTTTTTCCCTGAGGAAGAGAGAAGATGAAACAGTGCTAACTGCATCATTAAAATTTGTTCTTTAGTTCTTAGGGTAGAATCACAGGACCTACTGTTGGTCTCTGCTCAGTCAGCAGCAAACTCACTATTATAACAGAGGGGCAGAAATATTAAATTTACTTATTCCCCATAGCAAGCCTCCTAGTTACCTAGACTCACTTCATATAAAAAAGAATACATATGTATAAAATATTTGTACACTTTTATGTTTGTAAGGCTGTCAATGTATTTAGCAACATGAGAGACTGGCTGTATTAATGGTTCCTGAATAGCAGAAGCTATCAATGACTAATTAAAGATCATGTAATGGCCTTCAAACTGCGCTTTCTTCAATACTCTTGCATTGTAGAAAAACTACATTAAACATTTGAATCTGAATGTATTTCAAATTCCCTAATTTATGAGCTAGAAGCCTTAGTCATCGAGAGTCCAACTGTGCAGAATTCAGAACCACAAAACTTCTAAAACTGACTTACAGTACTTTTTTTATTCCTTTTTTATTTGCTTACGTAGTAGCTCTTATTTGAACGCTGAGAATTACAGTTATAAGATGAATTTTGATTCTGCACAGTATAATTTTGGAAGTAATTTGCTATTTTGAGGATAGGAAGGACTATTTTATCAATAGATTTATTTTTTTGAAAAGTTGGATCCTTGAAACTGACTGGAGGCTTATAATGTCAGAATGAATCCCATTAAAGAAGTTTTAGATCGCAATTGCACTGTTTTTCTACTTATGGGAATACTTGCTTATAGGGTAAAATATCCCAGAAAAGAGAAGTGGTTGAGAAGCAGTTAACTTGGTTGTCACATGTTTTGAAAATATGTTCCGTGGGTATGAAAATATATAAATCCTCTGCCTTGTAAATGCTAACACATGAAATTAATCCTAAAACTACAAATCCATGCAACTTATTTTTATATAGCCATTTTCAGGATAAGAGCCTACATTTAACTCTTGTGCATGTATGTCTACTGATGAATTAGAAGTCCTAATTTCAGTTTTTTGACAGCCATTCTTTGAAGATTTTTCATAAGGTGTTTAAAATTAGACTTAAAATTGTAATTACTGTTTCCTTGTGAATAAGATGGGGTTATTTTTTTGCAATACCTTCCTTTTGTGGAACCTTTTGAATCATAATAATGTAAAACACACTGTATGTAATCTCATACTCTCAAGAATAACTAAGATTACAGAGTAATCAGATTAAATAATCTTTTTTGAAAAATCAGTTTTGCAGAGAATAGTCATTAAAGTGCATCTGTATGAGACAACTTTGGCAAATCAGTGAACACAGCCCATGTAAACAACCTTTGATCACCAGTTTCCACAATATCATTATGAACTCCAGTTTTTGCTGTAATGGTATGATGTGATGACTGAAAGGCAGACCAAAACCAATTCATAACTGTGATTTTCCATCTGAAAATTAATTTGTTGACTGAAAAATACCTACATAATTTCAGAGATGATAAGACATAATAAAGTAGGACTGTGTTTTTTCTCCACTCACACCTCGAGCCAGATTTCTACACAAAAGTCACTTTCCTCCTTTCATCTTCTTATTACTTTCCTGGTAAAGTGACATATTAAGCAGGTAGTAAGTGGTTGGTAATTTTAAAAAGCTGCATATTTAAAAAACTTACTGTATGACTGATCAAAGAACTGAATATGAAGAGTAAAGACTGGAGAGAGAGGGTGGATATGCAAAGGAAGCTATCACATTCAGTGGGGAACAGCCATGAAAAGCTACCGAAGATGGTGTCTGCCTAGCTGAACTAATACAGTTCCACATAGAGATGATCTGGGGCTCCCTAGGGCAGAACACATCAGTAAGAATTAGCAAGATCTGATAGTTAGAGAAATAATGCAGAAAGTCCTCTCTATGTGAGAAGGAGCATCACATCAGACCAGTTAAGCCTCACAGCTGAAATATGAGACTTAAAAAGTTTATACCCTCTCTCTCTTTAGCTAAAAAACCCCAAATACATATCAACTGTTCAAAACAGTACAGGGCTCCTTGCTTCAAAGGCAGAAAGAAAAAGCAGGATATGAACATGTCATCTGGTAAACCCCCATGCAGAAATAAATGCGCTGAAATAAACAGCATGCCACTTAGCAGCACCATATATCCCATGCTTCCAATCCATGGCGTAACATCCTGCCTTCTTTAGGTCTCATCTGACCCCTTTGGGGAGCCAATCTCTATTACTAGCTGCCCTGTCACGGAGTCTAACACTTGAGGTTGGTGACCTCAGTATTCCAATAAATGATAACTTTGTGAGAAAAACTGTTTATCTTCCCTCCAAAGAGAAACTGTAGCCAATGCTACCTACTCAGAGTTTATAACTTGGGACAGAGAAGCTACACTTGCAAACATAAAGAACTGAACAAAACCTCAGAAACACACCTCTTGCTCCCCAATTTTTTGGAAGTTCTATATTCTGTACATATATTTCCAGCTTAAACTAAACAGAAATACCATAGACAGTATATAAAGAAAACAATCACTCCATTTAGCTCTTTCTAAAGCTAGACTGAACCATAGAAATAAAAGACTAACAACCTAGCACCTTCCCACAGCCTGCGCATCTTCGCCTCTGGGGTAGAAGCAGATGTGGTACGGTCATTCCTACACTGGAAACAAGCATGCAGGAGCTGCACATGTTCTCACATTTTAGTCAACGCAAGCTGAGCTGATGGGTGGTGTGGGAAAAGAGAGTAAGATTTTGGTTCCACTGCAAACGGATCCCTTGCAATGAGCAAGAGAGAAGCAAGGAGAACACTGACCCAGGTGACTATCTTGGAAATGCAATTGGATTCAGGATCTGGCTATCTTCAGTTACAGCTGAAGAGCTTCAGAAAAACAAACACTGGTAGATGGAAAAGAAAATGTCTGCTCAGTAGGAAGTGATTTAAAGTAAAAAAAAGATTATTATCAGCTTCTTACCATCATGACCAAGATATAGAAACTTCAATCTGCTTCCCAGTTCTGACTATTCACAGCCAATTTGACTAGTCACAAATTAATGTTTTAGGGACATTACAGACCAATTAAAAGTATTGACAAAATTTCTTTTAATTTAGATAAGATTTCAGTTGAGATATTTCATCTATGAGTAAGAACTTGTGTTGGCAAAAATATCTTCAACAGAACATCTCTGTCCACATCTATTTCAAGTGTTTTATTTTTTATCTGAATTTCGGTGGCTTTTCTATGCTACCTGCAACTTTTTCTTTGTAGGTTAGTTAAGTTTTCACCTCCCATTCAGTTCTTTCTGTTTCCTTAAGGTACTGTGATTGTAATTTTCTTCAGTTCTATCTTCTATCCATTTGACAGTTACCAAAACCACAAGATGCTGGGAAGTTTAATTGATCATCTTTTTTAAGGGACAAAAGTAGTGCCCTCTGCAGTTTCAAAGCATGGCTTGGCTGTTTGTGGTTTCCCTTTATTACATGGCATTTCATTCTAAAAAGCAAGAGTGTGAACTGAGATTAGATTTAAACTGAGTATTTCCAAACATCATGAGAATTCCTCTATCAAATAAATCTTTCATCTTAATTATCCTTAATAATTTCTACTTTGCAAATATAAGGTCCCTTAATGCGTTTGGAAAATGAAGATTATGAGAAAGAGACTATACAAAGATAATCATGTCTCATTTTGCAGAATTTTAAACACCTTTCAGATAGTAAATCTAATGTTAATTAATAGCAGGGTACAATATTAGATTTCCCTCTCTTATGAAAATTGTGGATAGAATGTTCCCTGATGCAGTATTTTCTGTGGTTTTTTTNTAACTCTACAAAAAATATAGGCAAAAATATATTTTTAAGACTGTTGCTACTTCCTGTTGTAAATTGCATAAGCATGCTCTTAAAAGGGAACATGTAATGGATTGCTTGCAAACAAGAAAGTGAGCCAACATTAAAACAATAGTAACACAACAGCTGTTCTTCCATGTGAGAAAGCCATTAAGCATACAATCGTTAACATTTCTTCCAAACACTCATTACATTTCATAAAGCCAAATCAGCCACCATGACAAAATAAGCATATTTAGAATTAAGATCTTTTTCATATTAGAGATTAGAAAGGATCAACCACCATAAGGATGGGAAAATGAAACTCTCCTTCCTTCCTCTCTGAGTGTTTTTGTGATTAATCTGAATAAAGATTTTGTTTCAAAACAATCTTTAGGGCTTGGTGTTGAAGTTTTCTGTGGCTGGCCTCTTTAGAAATCTGGTTGAAAACCTATCTACCATTTAATAAGCAGAAAATATTTTGAATCTGCTCCTATTGGCTATGACAGTAATGCAGATTAATATTTTTATCTCACTATAAAATTATTCCTTACCAAACTATGACAATAAATAATGTTACAACTTTATACATCCTTTATATAAAGAATTATTTCAAGTTGTATGACACTTCTGCATCCTTGAGTTACAGAAAGGATGAGGTGGGAGTGGTCCTGTGGATATTGTCCACTTCAACCCCACTGTTCAGAGCAGGGTCAGCTGGAGCAGATCACTCAGGACCACATATCTCCAAAGATGGAGAGATACTACAGCCTTTCTGAGCAACCTGTTCCACTGCTTGGTCACCCTCACAAGACCTTCTGTTTCGTGATCTGTATAGGCTACTGGTCATCAGTAGCAACAGCTGGTCTGTAGTGAACACCTATTTGAGTCANCAGGGTCAGCTGGAGCAGATCACTCAGGACCACATATCTCCAAAGATGGAGAGATACCACAGCCTTTCTGAGCAACCTGTTCCACTGCTTGGTCACCCTCACAAGACCTTCTGTTTCATGATCTGTATAGGCTACTGGTCATCAGTAGCAACAGCTGGTCTGTAGTGAACACCTATTTGAGTCAGAACACAATACGAAAGCAAAGGTAAATTATGGAAGAGGAGAGGATGAGGAACTGTATTCTACAGAAAAAAAATGACATGTAAACTGTAACAGCCACGCAGACTGGTGAAAAGATCTGTAGCAGACTCAAACTTAAGAGAAAAAACACTCATCTCCCTTTCCTACTTACTAGATTTCCATCTGTGGGTTTAACTAGCTGAAGGACATGGATATGTTTTTACCAATTTCCTTTGATGAACATTGTGTTATTCAGGAAGGATAATGAGAAGGCTGACTTAGAATACATCTGCAATGTGTAATGTAGAAGAGGAGTATCCAAGATCATTCATGAAGCAGAAGCAGCCTATGCAAGTAATGCTGTGGCATCTAACTAGAGTGTGCTTCCGATACCCACACCCCACATGGCACGTTTGCATGTACCTATCTCAGTACAAGAGATCCCAGTGCTGGGTTGATAACAGACCTAGTACACTTGTTTTTTTCCTAGGAAATAAGACTTGCAAGCATACTTGGATAATACAGATGCGTGTTCCATTCCACAGTGATAAATAATGATCAAAATACATAGACAAACAGTGAGCAG
>VZTO01015145.1:0-15321 GCA_013400615.1 Syrrhaptes paradoxus
CTTCTTTTTCACTGGGATGCAACGATCCTCTCTCCACATATGGAACAAGCCTATTTTTGTTTAAAACAGTATGTTAGCTTTCTGTCCAGAGACAAAAGAAATCTGGTATCTATAGCTGTCATTGCTTTTTCCTACATATATCTTGCAATTTTTAAATTTAAAGAAGTTTTTATAAAAAAAAAACATACACTTTCATCACATGTAGTGCAATGAAAATTTTACCATATCCTGGTCAAACTAAAGTCAGAAACACAGGTATGATGAAGACAAATGCAAAATTGCAAGAACTTCACAAAAAAGCAACTGAAAAAATGATTTGCTATTTTGACACTAGTAATCAGAGCTTTAGAGTCAAGTCTACAGAAGTTACAACTGAAATGAAAGAAATCTATCATGTCTGCAGTAATAATGCTCTGAAGACCTAAAACTGTTTCGTAAACAAATTAAGTCCGTTTCAGTTTTTCATTTAAAAATATAATTCAGACAGTAGATGTATGCTCAATACAGCTTTATGTGAAAAAAGTCTTACTATCTTTTCTAAATTTCATGCATTGTCCTAGAAACAAGAGAGAAATTTCATTTTCATTTATCTCTGTGAAGAAAACATGGATCAAAGTTGTCTCAAATCAGAAATGGAGTTCTGCTGACCTCTTCTGGAAAAAGAAAAAAATTTCGTCCTGTAAATTAGCATGCATCTTACTTGACCTCACTTACTGAGTTTCAAAGTTTTAAGATTTCAAAACACATGTAAGTAGTATCAATACATGTCACTGCTGATCTAACTAAAAAAGCTAAAACAATGAAAAACAGTTTAGTATTCAAATATTTTAGAGAATTCATTCCAGCCATTTCAAAAAACTGGGGAGGGGGAGCAGCAAAGGACAGAGTAACCTATAAGCTGCATTTTTTATCAGTGTAATATCTGTTCTTTAGGTCAAATGGAAATGCTTGACTTTTTCCATCTGACAGTTCAGAGAATCAAAGTACCAAGAATTTGACTCCAATAAAAAAAATCTAAACAGAAAAAAAAAGTTCATTGTGATGTCAAGGGTGAATTCTGCACGGCAAAAATATTTCCTCAAAAAGGCTTTGTTGATGACTGCATTTTACAGCTTTCCATATCCATAAAGAAAAAGACAAGTTTAAAAAATACATCTAAATAAATAAAAGGAATGCCTTTTCATAGGAGGTGAAAGGTATCTACGGTGACTGCTTAGAAATTCTTCACATTTGTTATTTTTCCCTAGGATATTCATCCTGCAAAATATTGTATTATGCTGACATTATTCTTATGCTGCATGAAAAAAATAAACCTGCGTAACTTATGTCAGTTTTCAGACAGCAAGCCAATTTTACCTTCATATTTTCCACCTTTCACGTTAATGCCCCTGATAATTACACACTTTTAATCATCTGAAAGTGGACCACACAAACTATATTATGCTATTTAGCCAGTCAGTATTCAAATTCAGTGCCCGAATGCTTATAAGTTAGGCAAAATGTGTTTGCGTCTGAGGTGACCATTAGTTCAGCGTGACTACTTCTGTTCTACCTTTTCTTTTTAAAGCAGATTTTAGGCTGAGTCTCATCAATATAGCTGATGTCCAGCACAAGCCCGTGCAACTCTGGCAGCACACTAAAATAGAGTAACAAAGTGCACCATAGGGCGGGAATCTTAGAACGGTTCTGCCTCTGGTAAAACCTCTCCCACAACTGAGGCCTAAGCAATTTCCCATCTCAACAGCCCCCTACCATCTCAAGTGCTGAGTGCACGGATAAGCTAAAAGGGTTTTCAACACTTCCTCCAAATTGATTCAAAGCAGTTTTAGAGCACATTCCTCCCTCTAATTCCTCTATTATTTATGGAAAGAGACTAACAGTTCCATAGTTTGAATCACGTGTTAAGGTTAAACCACAGCTGAAGACACAGCAGTCAGCACTACCCCCTTGGACTGCAGTTCATCTTACACTAGCCTGCCAATCTACCCAACACCCCCCCATCATTTTGTCCCATCTCTTAATTCTTTTCTTCATCCAAGTCTCTACTTTTTATGTGCTTGTATCTCCCAATTTGGTTAAGAAAATCTGAGGTTATATAGCTTTTTGAGCATCTGATCCCTATATCCCAATTCAGTACTTTTTTCCCCCCATTTTGAACTTTTCTGAATTAATACTCATGTCTATCCTATCTACCAACAACTGAAATTAACAAAACAGGATATGGAAACAGGACTAAAGGCCAGTTCCCCACCTGGTATTTGCCTCCTTCTAGCAATTCACTGACATTTCGGTTGTAAATTTATTAAAAGGAAAAAAGGAGGATGATACATTTATTCAGGATTATTTTTTTAAACTAGAAAAAAGGAATAAACACAAATTTCAGATCAGCATCTTTAAATATTCAGTTATACAATTACTCTCAAAATTTTCCTTGTGACAAATTAGCACTGTCACTCATGACTATGCCATCCAAATTGCATTCTTATTTAGAAGATAAAATCAAATTATTCTGCAACACATACTTGCTGTTAGATATTTCCTTAAGTGTATCAGAAAATCATAGAATCATAGAATGTAGTAGAATTATAGAATCATTAAGATTGGAAAAGACCTCAAGGATCATCAAGTTCAACCGTCAACCCAACACTACCTAACTCACTAAGCCATGTCCCTAAGCACCACATCTACACGTTTCTTGAACACCTCCAGGGATGGTGACTCTACCACTTTCCTGGGCAGCCTGTTCCAATTCCTAATCACTCTTTCAGTGAAGAAATTTTTCTACTATCTAGCCTAAACCTCCCCTGGCGCAACTTGAGGCCATTTCCTCCTGCAAGCTATTCAAAGTATGAACTAGAACAACTAACACTACTTCTAAAAAGTTGATATACTAATAGAAATGCATAAACTTTGTAAAATACCCACTGTCACTTATTTCTCATTAAATTCATACAGCAGTAAGAGAAGAACAGAAATCTAAGTATTTGATTCTTCACACACATAGGTAGACAAACAACGCATAATATATATACTTACAGTACTATGAAATACAACGCTGTGGCCTTTTCCTAAACTTTCTATATGTGCTGAGAGGTTAAAGCAGATGGCTCGATGTCTTATAGCGTCCAATGTTTGCGCATCAAAGAAGTCATGAGGTCTTGCTAGAAAAAAAGAAAAAATATCCTTAATTTTCCACATACTGAAAGCATTCAAATACATTCAAGCATGTAAATAAGTCTGAAGTGTCATTAGTAAATCATTTTATCATTATGGCAGTAGCACTACCTTGTCAAAGAGTTGTGAACATTAATTTAACTGAAAGGAAGAAATGACTCCAAGAGGGGCACAATCCATTTGAGTTTGGTCGAATCATATTCTTGTAGACAAAAAAAGCTATTTTGACTAACTGAATTACACTTGCTCATTTTTTTTCTTAATCTTCAAAATTAAGAATTCATTAATTTTGCTGAGTACCTCTGGGAACATCCATTGCTATAATATTAAAAAAAGAAAGAAAAAAAAAGAAGTCCCAGTACAAAAAAACTAAACGCAGAACTCATTAATAAATGTGAGTTCTAATTTAATGCAAAAACAGCCCAATTAGGCTTTGATGTTTAACTGTCCAACTCACCCTCACAGCACAGTCAATAGTTTCAATGTCACTGCTGTGAGTTTTTAAAAAATAGTATTAAAGTACTTCAATACATGATAGTGCATATAATCAACATGTTAAAAGCAGAATTATATCCACACCTTATTTCTTGACTTTATTAAAAACAATCTGCTCTGATGTGATTTATAACCATTAAAAAACCCAGATATTTCCAGTGAATAGTGGCATTCTGCAAAGAGATTAACAATGCCACTGAAAACAAAACTGCTTAGTATTGTAGTGGAGCACAAAGCAAAGAATTAAGTAAGAATTATTGTATATACAGACAATAGTAGCTCATCAATAATTTTTTGATCTCGAAGGAGTAATAATGCTGAGTAGTCATACGAAGATCTCCACACTGCTAGATATGTTTCTTTTGATGTAGAAGTTGTAATTCCGTGTTCTTTGATTATTAGTAAACAGATTATTTTCTAGACAAGCAGCACCAACGCCATAACATACTACACTGCAATTTATAATGACTAAAGTGCAATTAACATCCATCAGATATTTTTATAAGTAGTCTAAAACCAGCATGCACTAATAAAGCCAAAGCCCTCTTATTTCAGAAAAGGACTTTTATAGTTAAATTATTTTTTACTGTTTGAGAAAAACTTAATTCTGATTTGGAGTGTAAAGAAGGTCCATCAATTCCACACTACAAGTATCTTAACTAAAAAATAACTGCTACTAGGCCCATATTTGCATATGGTTAGAAATACTTCACACAAATTTTTTTAAAATGTACCACATATTACAGTAGTAAAATTACACCAGGAAATACAGTACGAAAGTATTCCGAGTTTTTAAGCCTTATTTGAGAGCAATGATTCTCTTTATAAATACACTGAAATTAAAACCAAAAATAGGATTTGATATTATATTATCAACTATATAACGTCCTGTAATCTGCAAAAACAGTGATTCAAAGTTCTGTTGTCTTCATTTAAAACAACTTCTCTTATCTCTTTCCACCAAGACTATCTATACATTATTTCAAAACAAACTACAAATCCCACTTAAAGCTAGCATTTGCTACACTCCTGGGACTAATTATCGTTAAGCATTCATCTGTACATTATGTTCTGTCCTTACTCTTATCTCAGCTGGATACTGCCAATTAGGCAATCATCTCACTGAAATGTTTTCTCACTCTAAGTGGCAACACAGAACCTCAGCTCATGTTGCAGGTGGTCAGTGATGCAAGCATATAAATATTTTATAAATAAATATGAAGGAGAAAGGAAAGGAGGGTAGAAAGGAAAAGACAACTGCAAATTTTTGGTTCTGATTTCAGACAGCAAATCTCTTCAGGATTTACCACTGGATAACATTCAACAGATGCAGAAGAAGGGGAACAATTTGTCAAAGGCATATGAATAGTTTTATCTATTCCTTACTGTCTTGGGTCAGGACCACCACCACGTGGTCACAACCCCCCTCCCCCCCNACGTCCCAGCTTCTGTGAGGAATTAACCCTATCCCAGCTGGACCCAGGACACTTACCAAGTGTTAATGCCCTATCTTATATGCATCTTAAATCTATTCCCTCAGTATTATTTTCAAAGTGTCTCCCTTCCTGCTCAATACAAGTTCTAAGTACTCACTAGCTAATTAAGTCAAATAAATTAGAATCTTCATACCAGTAGCCTACTAAATTAAATTCCAAGTCTCACATTCTTCTTGTGAATTCCATTAACAGTAAGTTTCCTTATCTCACTTACATTTCTCCAGTGAACTCAATTGTCATGCTTGTTAATAACTATAGCATCATCTTTGCTATTGGGAAAGCAAGTGACAATATTGTAAATACCAATACCGTAGGTTCTGCAAAACTCTGAGGTGGCTTCAGAATAGCAATACTATGTCCTGTTTTATAGACACACACTTTCAATATGTTTGGCTCTATACCTCTAAATGACAGACTACATGGAACAGTGAATGCGTTTAAGGCTATCCAGAAGAGAAAGCAAGCTACTGACTGTAATCCTGAATTACTCTGCAATATCAAAATTTGTATGACAAATCAGACTGTCTCTACAGCACCACTAATGTAACCAGCTATAAGGGTGTCTATAGAACATGCTTTAATTATAAAAGTACTAATTTCCAAACTTAAAAGAACACATACTGTTTACAGACAGGAAAAAAAGAAATGCAAAACAGATTAAGAATGGCAAAAAGAAAGAAAAAAAAATCAAGTAAGAGTAAGAATTCTCTTTGTAGTCTGAGTTAGAAGATCATGTTCTTGTCACATAAAGCTACAGTAAAGTCTCTTTTATTTATGCATTAATGTCTCTCAGAAGGGTGTTAACCTTCAGATATAAAATAGGTGTATATATAGAGGAAGCAAATTTATAGATTTGCTGCATTTAAACTGCTAAGAATTTATACACAAGGATGCTTCAACAGCTTCATGTATAGGCAATCAGTTGCCAATAAATATTTAGTAAGCCACTTACATCTTACAAAAAAAGCCAGTCTAATCAAACCATGAGGTGGTATAAGGAACACTCTGACAACAGTTTTTCAGAAGAAAAATTGTTTTGTGATGCAAACACATGATGCATCAAACAACTATTTGTGAGCAATTTAAACAGACTGTACACTATCAAATAGCATCTTGGTCTACAGACACTTATCGCAACTTCTTGTAACCTAACTTGCAGAGAAACTAGTACATATGTTCAACACCTCTCCTTTTGGACACTTTTAAAGTATCTAAATACAAACCTACATTCATAGCTCTACATACTCTGGACTGAGAATACTTAATGCTGTTATTTTGTTATTTTGGCTTCTTAGATAAGGGGCCTTGCCCTCCCCCTTTCTTCTTTTAAAGACGAAATATACAAACTTGCACACCTCACTCAAACTAAAACTGAACTAAGAAACAGAAAGATCAGCAAAATTATACCAGCCCTTTGTCAAGTTCACCTAATCAACAATAACCCACACAAAGTTTTAAAGAAAAGCTATCACTGCTTAGCATTTTCAGAAAATGCCATCAACTTTGGAAACATTTCTGGGTCACTTACCCTCTGGAGAAATACATTACAGTAGTCAGTTCCCAACTCAGTTGGAGATGATTTTTGCCTTAAGGCAAAACTCTACAGCCAGCATTGCATTTGTCTCAGAAGGCAAGAAGATAAAAAATTGCTCAAGCAGCTGTCATTTTTCCTCCTGTGCAACACTTGATCAAGACAGCAGACCATCTAAGTACTACAGTTCGGTATTTGGTATTAATATTTCCATATTTACTAATTAGATTCTTTGCCATAGATTCTCTCAAGAATTCTGCAATAAATTCTTATTACGACTAGAACATCTTAGCAGATAATTTGAAGTTTTAATTATAAAGCTCTGATTTGAAATTTGTGAGTCAGTAACATTCATCAAATACTAATAAAATGCCAACCTGGAAAACTACTTCTGCATATACTGGGGGAAAAACAGAATTAAGATGCACTAAATCAGCCACGTAACTAAATCAACATGGAGAAGCGAGCCAAGATACAACTCAGGAATCTCTGAGAGTGAAAATTTTGAAGTGATAAAACCTAAGATATCTATATTTTCTTTGGGTAACAGTCAACAAACCAAGGTAATCCTTTAGGAACCTGCAACTATTTCAACTAAGTCTCTCTCACTACATAAGATGAACTAAAAGGATACTGCAAAGTGACCCAGCTCTTCAGTGATTAGCCTTCCCTTCTTGAAACTTCTGATTTACATAGATTGCTAGAGCAAAAGGGAAAGCTCCTTGAAAGTCCATATTAGGTTTGTGTGGCAGGGTTTTGGTAGTAGGGGAGAGGCTACAGGGATGACTCCTGTGAGAAACTGCTAGAATCTTCCCTGTCTCCAAGTCAGACCTGCCTCTGGCCATGACCAAGTCAATTGGCAACAGTGGTAGCGCCTCTGTGATAACATATTTAAGGGTGGTGGGAACACCAAACTGCTGGAAACTGGGAATCAGCAGTGGAGACAGGAGTGGGATGTGAGAGAAACAACACTGCAGACACCAAGGTGAGTGAAGAAAGGAAGGAGAAAAGGTACGCTGAAGCGGAGAATCCCCTGCAGCCCGTGGTGAGAGAGCAGCTGTACCCCTGCAGCTCCTGGAGGACCCCACACCAGAGCAGGTGGACACACTCAAAGCAGGCTGTAACCTCATGGGGAACACACACTGGAGCACTTCATGAAGAACTGCAGCCTGTGGAAAGGACTAACACTGGAGAAGTTAATGGAGGACTGTCTCCCATGGGAAGGACCCCACCCTGGAGCAGGGGGAAGGTTTGAGGAGTCTTCCCCCAGCAGAGGAAGAAGCGGCCAAGACAATGTGTGATGAACTGAGCGCAAACTGCATTCTCCATCCCCCTGTGCTGCTGGGGGTAAGGAGGTAGAGAAATCAGGAGCAAAGGTGAGCCCAGGAAGACGGGAGGGGTAGGGGGAAGGTTTTTTAGGATTTGATTTTATTTCTCATTATCCTACTCTGATTTCATTAGTAACAAATTAAACTGATTTTTTTACACCAAGTTAAGTCTGTTTTACCCATGACTATAATTGCTGAGTGATCCCTCCCTGTCCTTGTCTCAATGCACAAGGTTTTACCTTTGTTTTCTTATGATTCTCCTCCCCATCCCACCAAGGGAAGGGAGGAGTGAGCGAGTGGCCACATGACGCTCATTGCTGACTGGGCCTAAACCACAACAAGGTCAAATTCTGAAAAGAACAAAAATAGCTTTCCACCTTCTTTGAATGTTGAATCACTGTCAGAATTGGAGGAATTTTTCAAGTTTACACTTTCAAGATGTGTTAAATGTTATAATTTGCTCACATATATGTCAAGAACACCCAAGCATTTCCCCCTGCCCCAAAAAAGGCAAAATAACCACGAATAAAGTTAATAATGGTTCTTTTAGCACAGTAGTTATCACACAGTGTGGAAGAAAGACACAGGAAATATACTTTTCAGAATTCTTGGTGATACTGTAACTTTTCAGGACAGAGATCTTAGCATTCAAGGCAGAAACACGACCACTGCTTCATAAATTTCAGTTCCTTAAAACACATGTAACCGCATTTCTTCACAGGAACAGAAAAATAATACAGTGAAGTGTTCTGCCACAAAAGAGTTCTGGAAGAATAAGACTAATTTCTGACTGAGTGAAGCAACACAAGTTCTCCAGCACTCCCCCACTAAAATCCTACTGCCAGCCAGGAGATAAGACAGAAATAACTGCCTCCTTATGAACAGAGCTCCATTTGTGTGGACAGTACGAGATATAACAGGTCCAGTGGTTCATAAAAAAAAAAAGTATCTTGCACTTCTCTCCAATACTGTAAGGTTGACTTTACACCTCAGGTAAAAATTAATGCAAGTTTTTTCTTTGGCTGTTGACATACTTCGCAGGGAAAACAAAAAATCTAAATGGGTTTTTACATGTCTCTACTGTAAAATGTAGCTGCTGCAGTAACAGTTTAAAGTTAGTATATAATCAGTTCAGTGCTGGAGATTTACATCCAAAGCAATTATAAAACAAAGTTATTTTTTTTAACAATTGCCTGGTCTTAGACATTTCTGTACATTAGAATCTCTAAACAAATCTGACATGGTTATTAGTCTGATGCTATGGCAACTCAGGAATCAAACAACTGGATCAAAATGGACTAGAAAAGGTACTGGGTAAGTGATTATTATTTGCTAGAGGAAACAATTCTCACTTTAAATGATAAATCACACTTCTCAACACATTGGTTTGCATAAATTTAACATCATCAACTGTGTGGAGAAAGATTAAAAAGATCTTGGTTATGCTCATAAAACTGTCATTAAGCTAATGAAATGTGCTCAAAAGAGAGCTTATATAATGCAAATTCATATAAATCAGAGATGAATGCGTAATCTCTGTCTGCAGTACTGAAATTCAGATCTCATATAAACAGAACATCTTCCAACAGTAGTATAGTCAGTAAACAAAAGGTGACACTAAAGTGAAAAGTGTCTTCAGATTGTAAACTCAAACTGTTGCTCTCAGAAAACTGATCTTTTTTACTGTACGCATAGATCCTTTACTCTAAAAAGGAACAAAAACAGAATCTGGAATTGGTTTACTCCCATGACAAGGGATACCAACACCCTAATGTTTAAAAATCACCAACCCTACCAGACCTACATTGGCAGAGAAACATTCACATTGAAGAGAAGCTTCTTATCTAAGACAAAGCTTTCAAGAACTTCTATCTGCAGAAATACTTACGTAATGATCGTCGTCTCTTGTTCTTTAACTTCCTTCTTTTATTCATTCCAGCTTTAGATGGAGATTCCTCTTTGGCCTTTGGCTGGCTGGCAACTTTTGAAGAGTTCTGCTGGCTGAAGTGCGTGGGCACATGACGGGCAAGTCCTCCCTGAGATGCAAAGCTGGCATTGCACCCACCAACTACACACTAATAAGGAAAAAACATAACTGTATCAGTGTGCTATATGGCACTCATTCACAGGAGTATGACAGATCTTTCACTTTGGCTTTTCTGGCTCAGCCTCCAAAACACTAAAAAGAAGACAAATTCTCAGTGACCATGCAATTCTTAAAAAGAAAATCAGAAGCATAATCTGAAAGAACTTTCTATTTGAACTTTATAACTCTCAATAATAATTCCATGGTATAATCATCCTTTTCTATGCTATATTGTACTCTATAATATTGTATAGCATAAAACCAATCTCAAACAATGTACTGACAAACTCTTCCCACAGGAAATAAATACTCCTGAAGAACTTTCCCCTTTACAGACTAACATCCCTTTGTCTTTCAAAATATTGCACTGTTATTCTGCATTTCTCAACAGCTCTCCAATCTTCTGTGTTTGGTAACAGTAACATTCTCTAACATCTTCCTTCCCTGTGACAAGGCAGAAGTAAAACCAAAAAAAAAATCCTTACCCCTATTAAATTTGAAACAGCTTAACACTTTTCGTAAATGCTATAAAAATTCAATAAATAGCTATCTTGCAGTTCTGTCTAAAAATCTAAGATCAGTAACTTGGAAACTGTATTAACAATTTGTTTATACATTTTGTTTGGGATGCTACTATTATTTCAGAAGTGTTTAAGAAAGTTCTTATTCAAAGAAAATGGCTTCATCTTTCTCAAACAGAAAAATAAGAAAAAGTCCAACAATAATTAAGCAGAAACACAGAAATCACAAGATACATGCAACTAAGCTAGTACTGGCTACAATTCTTATTGGTAATTTTATAATTATTTAGTTTATATTTACAATTATTTCATTTGCAAAATGAGTATTTAAATTATACTGTTGGGGAGGGAGGCACAAAGCTTTTCTGTTGTGCTCTGAGCTTACAAGGGCAATAGAAAAGTGATTTCAAGATATGCATTCCATCATTGGCTGCAATGAATTGTGTATCCACATGATCAATTTTTCTTCTGATCCAGAGAATAGCAGTCGGGCAAATGAGTTGATTAGCCAGAAGCAAGAAACCACTCCACACTATTGGAAAGTTCTTCTTCTACATTTGTTCTGTTCTTCCCTCTCCTTTCCCTCTTTCTCAGCTCTTTCACCTGTACCTCTCTTCTCTAGCACTTCCTTCACAGCAAACTGATGAGGCACCTCCAACGTGAGTCTGGGAATAAGCAATGCTGCAACTATTTACATAGTCCTAAATTTTCTCTGAAGACTAAGGGTGAATTTGCAAGCTCTTAATAATTATGTGCCCCAAGCCTTCACATTTGATTGAAAGACAAAAAAAAACAACAGTAGAACACCATTCAGAATGTTCTGTCCCTAAAACCCGACTGTGTTGTTTTCTAGCTGTGGATGCAGAATTGAAATCTATTTCCACCTCAGACCTAGCAAATGCTTTTCCATCATCATCATAAAACAATACAGTGCCCATGAAGAGAAAAACCTGTGTCACCCCCAAGGACTTAATACTTGCCATAGGGTTAAAAATACATATATATATTTCATGACAGAAAAAGCCAAAAAATAGGAAGACTTTTTCACATTTTTATTTCCCTTTTCTGTTTTGTTTGTTTGCTTGAAGGGAACAAAAAAAACAAAACTTAAAAAAACGTTCCCTAACTTCCTCTAAGTACTGAGCTAACCACAAACATTTAATTCCTTGACATAAAGCTTTAGGATCCTTCATACTGTTCTTCCTGTCACCCCCACTAATAAGTATCTTGAGAATTGTGAAGATTTTTACAAAAACCTGCCTACACCTTTTATCTTGCTCTATAATTTACCATGCTGAAACAATAGCAATATTGTATATTTACACTGCAGAGGTCTACAATGTAAGAAATCCCAGCACATCTATGAAATTCAAAACACCCAAGATCTTGATCTCATTTACACTATGGTAAGCTCAATGCAATAGTTATTACTTCAAATTAACACTGAGGATTAAAATTTACACTTACAGAATCATGGAATGGTTTCAGTTGGAAGGTACCTTTAAAAATCATTCAGTTCCAACCCCCCAACCATGGATAGGGACATCTACTAGACTAGGTTGCTCAAAGCCCCATCCAACCTCACCTTGAATCTGACCCACTTAGTTGTATTAAAGATGATCAAACTCACAGTCAACAGATACAGGTAAAATATATACATGCATTAGTTCAAAAAATTATTGATTCTCCAGTTTTTAGGTCCTTAAAATAGCTGTGTCGCCCATAAAAGCAGTTTCACTAAACTAAACTANGTATTAAAGATGATCAAACTCACAGTCAACAGATACAGGTAAAATATATACATGCATTAGTTCAAAAAATTATTGATTCTCCAGTTTTTAGGTCCTTAAAATAGCTGTGTCGCCCATAAAAGCAGTTTCACTAAACTAAACTAAGCAACAAATCTAAACCTAGGTTTAACTTTCATTAAGGTGCTCCTGACTTCAGCTTCTAGCTCTTTGTAATCCTACAACTACAAACACTGACAGAAAAAAGAAATGACTGCAAAAAGAAAACCTCCACATCCTGAAGTTCAATCACACTAAGAAATTAAGATTTCAGTCTTGCCAATGCCTGCTAGAGGTCAAAAATAACCTAAAGTCTTGACAGTGGATGTATTACCATGTTCCAAGTTTATTGAAGTATAATACCAAAAGGCAATACCTTCTGAAAATAACACATCAACTTTGTGTCAGGCATGTTTCTAAAACTTTTTAAAACACAAGCTCATAATAATTGTATTAACTGTATTTCAGTATGACTTACAGTGTCATACCTTCACTTTTGTCAGTCACGTACAAATAAAACAATCACAGGTATTCTAGATCATCTACACAAGCTAATACTTACTTTTCTTGCTCTACTTGAATTTCACTTTCAAAAGCCCTGAACTAGCATCCTTAAATCTCTGACATATGTAACTTGAAACTGGAAATTATCTTTTTCCAGAAACCCTATTTATAGCCTGCAACCACAGTATGAAATATTTGCAGAAGCCATTACGTTCAGATATTGTGTAGCTTGACACTACCTGATCATGTCATCAAATAATCAACATCTGATACATCAAAGATGACACAGAATGCCTTTGTAGTAGACAGGAAATAGTAGAAGAGGAGAAAAATCTTACCTTTTTTTTTCTTTTTTTTTCTCTCTAAAATAATATATCCAGCAATCCGTTACTAATGGGTTAAGTCTCTTCTCTCCAAAGATAAAGGAGCAGTTCAGGCTGTCACTTCAGGATCTCTGGACGGTAAGTCACACCAAATCAGCTTCCCACCAAATAATTATACAGATCTAGAGGACTTCTAATAAATCAAACTCAACTATTATGCACAACTTTAAACCAATCTCTTCATTTCCCCCCCAAAACCTAAATCTCAAAATTTGGCACTCAATTTTAAATAACATAGATTGGGTCCGGATTGGTGGATATGTTACTTCAAGAGAAAATAAGTCAACAAATAATAAATTTAATTTCTCCAGTGTACCCATACCCACCATTATTAATGGGCAGTAATCAGCAGTGACTTTAACAAACAGGATAAGAACATCCAGCAAGGATAAGGGTTTTTTTCTGTTAAATTCAAAATAATCAAATCTCATTTTTAGACTATTCAATGTGTATTTTTCCCAATGAATCTAACAGTAATATTTTAGACATCTGGATAAACCTTCTTACCGTCTCATCATCTAAATGTTCAGGCAGAATGCTTTTACCTTTTCTATCTGCATCTGCAATGCTCTAATGGGTAAAAGACATTCTGCTAAAAGAGTAACAGACATGAATTCCAAATGAGGACTGAAGCTGCTTGTCTGTCTTCTAGATTTCAACAAGTGTTACTCTACTGAGAGTCATACCAAATGCAGTCACCCCTTAATGAATTCTGGAAGTTACAGAATGAGCACCAAATTTCATTTTATTATTACTTTGTTCCCTGCTTTTAAACAAAATATTAAAGCCTCTAATGAACCTGCATATTGTCATGCATTATTGAAAGTATTCAATCCACATGAGCAAACCTTTCATGACCCATCTTAAACATGAACAGCATACCCACTGGAATCAGTATATGAAAGCAGTTGGTAGCATACCCACACATAGCCTTATATTTACAGAAAACTGCTATATGCAATTATTTGCATAAAAACTCCCACTTTTGTACTCATTCAACTCTTTGTCCTTTCATTGTGCCTAACATCTTCTATTCAGTCACCTAGACTACATTTTAAGAGTTCATTTGAGATGTCTTCAAGTAACTTTCAATGCCTTGGACAGAAACAAGGCATGGCAAGTAGTACTTACACTACTTATTGAGTACCAGAAACCATGCTGGAAAATGCAGGCTGTCACAGCACACTAACTATGCAAATACTTATTATTTGTAAAAGCCAAGTTTAGGAAAAGAAAGATAAAGTAAATGAAAAAATTGTTTCTCAGCTTGCCAAAGACAGTACCAGCATTAGTTTTCTAACCCAGCAGATTACTCCTCTGGATCCACCTGCCTACATGTTCTGAAAGCCTGAAAGTTTTTAAGTTTCCAAACTCTCGACAAGACCATCACTACGTGTTGATGACACTCCACAACATTCCACTAGTTTCTATAAAGCTGCAAAAATTATGTAATAACAGAACTAAAAAATAATGTTTTTTCTCTTTCAACTCTGGATGTAAAATCATACATAAACATGAACACACTGTAAGTCTTCAGAGAAACAATTACATGCTCTGAGAATACCTATATTAAATGAATTACTACAATTAAAAAAATGTAAGCATGGCTAGAATCAGACTGCAATAAGCAAAGAGAAAACTTCGAGTAGCACAAGAGCAGTGAACTTCAGGTATTAAGAGCAGCAGCATAACTTCAAAAATACCCAATAGTGGGCCAAAGAAGGCTGGTAAATTCTCAACCAGAAAGATGTTCTGAAAGACCAGTTTGTTTGTTTGCTCCTCTTGACAAGAAAAACACATCTAGGAAACTGTGTTTAGCAAAAGCAGGATTGGGAAAGCATGCTGCTTTGCAGATGTCACATTTGACTACAGACTGAGAACTAGCTGCAATGAATAGTAACTATGTCTCATTTAATGGATACTTTTTCTTTAGTGGAAGGATTGGCAGGTGCCCTAGGAAAAGATACTTTGTGAACAATGAAACCTACTCATTATAGTCTCAAAAAAAAAAAAAAA